>DWGR01004189.1:0-11372 GCA_018247715.1 Heliconius burneyi | reverse complement strand
TTTGTATAAACGTGTAAGGGTCGCTGGGGTCTCCATTGTTTGGACGGTTTCGGCATCTTTTATGGGGATCGTGATTTAGGCTTACGACTTTTATGACGTTAAACGACAATCTTTGGAAGTGTGCGCAAGTTTTACATTTTTTTTAGAGAGCAGAAGTGATTACAATATATCTTTATTTTGTAAAAGGTGACTCTAGTGCGTTGTCTAATATTTATTGGATAAAATCCATAATATATAATAAAATATAAGAAAAGTTATGTACTCCTCATTTTATATCAATAATGAAGAGTACATGATATAAAAAAAAATAATGGCTATTGTAATATGGTAAATTAATAATTTCACAGTATTGTTATTCTCTTTTACCATCTCCAGTCAAAAAAAAGTTACTTAACTTAAAATATCTCGAGAAAATTTATGTACGTATCTTAACACTAGATTTTGCAATCCCTCGATAAATTATAAATCTACTCTATAATTATTTAAACTAGGACAGGAACTGAAGTAGCTAACTACATTATTAAACTAGAATTAATCTTAATCTTCAAAGTCTCCAGGTTTAAATCTGGAAATCAGAAATATTCATTTAATAAAGCAACAACGATCATATGATCGTTTTCAATGATTGATGGAATTTAATATCCAACCTTTTTCACTGTTGTAGCTGAGATTGATTCCTTTAATGTATAAAAACTAATATTACATTTTTGTCATTTGTTAGAAATGACATGTCAGCCTGGGAATATTGTTTAAATTTAGATTTTAATCTTTAAATTTCAATAATTCTGAATATAACGTTATTTTTTTAGCTGTATTCTGCATATCAAAGAGAGACAGAGACAATCTGGGAACCTAGATTTCTAATACTCTATTCTCAATCTTTTCGGGCAATTTAGGAGACATTGCGTAATGTATGGCGGAACTGAACTCCTCGCTTCGTCTTAATATGACGGAAATGAAGATAACTCACCTGAATGGTAATCGAATCCACAACTATCGCAAAAAAAATGTATTGTATGTATTATAATAATGAACACCCCAAACCCGAAAACCAACCCCTAAGAACACGTGAAGTCAAACATACCCTATACATAATATTCAACGTAAACAACAATACAATTCGCACCCAGCAAAGTGGAACAGAGTTATTAAATCGCCTGCACGATCCAGTGCTTTGTATTTGCCTACATTTTATATAATGGAGACCTTTCCTAATGAGGCTTAGAGGTTGTAACAATAGTGATTGTTATTCTTTTATCGTTTTGTTATCACGAGAATTAATATTTTTCCAGTCGGTTAATGCCTGTCGTGGCGCAGTCGGACAGGCGTGGGACTGTAAATGCGACAGGTTATGAGTTCTCTTCCCACTCGGAAAAATGAAATATTTCATATTTTAAGGCCGTCGTGGTGCAGTGGCATAAGAGTACATATTACTTAATATGTTTGTAGCAACATATTCCTTAATATGTTTGTGTGTCATACGCGTAGGTTGTGGGTTCGATCCCCACTCGAGGAAGTGAAATATTTATCTACGTCTATATTTCCATTTCTTCGCTCTGGTGTTGAGGCAAAGCGCGGCGCTGAGTTCTGCCACTCAACACGCAATGCCTCCAAAATTTGGCAAAAAGTGGAGAAGAGAGTGTCTTAACACTAGGTTCCCTCTGCCTACCCTGCTGCGTGCGGGATTCAGTGTGAAGCTGAAAAAAATGAAAAAATAATATTTTTCTTATTTTCTTCGCTCTGGTGTCGTGGTAAAGCACGGCGTTAAGTTCCTCAACTTAATACGTAATGCCTTTAGAATTCTGTCGAAAAGTGTCATACTTTTAGACTATAACTACTCATACTAAAATTTCAATAATACAATAATGACCTAAGAAACTTAGGTTCGCTAAAAGATAATCTTGGCTGTTTCGTAAGCTTGTGAACTTTGACCTTTAGGTCTAATGGTTAATTTCTATCGTAGGTCGTGAGTTTGAACCTCAAGAAGATTTATATAATGAATATGAATATTATTTATGTATATCTAGATAGTTCATCTTATATATTTATGTATATTGTATATTATACTCAAAGTGAAAGAATATAACTCAAAAAAAAATATTCGAAAAATCATCAAAATTTAATAGATCTTTTTTTACCTGCGCGAATATTCGTATCTACCAAATAGCAAGGTAAGCAAAAGAAAGTAGTATTAAGACACTCTGTCCCCCACTTTCCGCCGAATTTTTCGAGGCATTGCTTATTGCTTATTGTCAGAACTCAACGCCGGGCTTTTTGCTTTGGTGCCAGAGCAAAAAATAAAAATAATAACTAATAATTATTAATTCCCTTGAATGATATCGAACCCACAAACACCCTTGTATCCCTCCGCCCAAACAGCCACACAATAATACAAAATTAAACACCAAAACGTAATACCAACCTATAAATTTTAATACCCAAAATGAATGTTTCGAAATATTCCAGCAGGATTACAGCCGTTACGTAGACGCGATCTGTAATCCTCTTAACTGAATCACTTAGCCGTCGAAGCCTCTATTTCAGGATGATGTAATAAAATTGATATAAATATTGATGACTTTTCATTAACTTTAAGCTGAATTCTATTAAATGATTGGTGTCATTATTTATACATTTTTACATATAATAAATCAAATAAAAAACTTCACACTATATCCCGCACACTGCAGGGTAGACAGAGGGAACTTAATATTAAGACACTCCGGATAGGGGACGGAAGCGTCTTAATGGGAACAAAACGTCTAAAGACTATGCGCGGGTTACTCCGCACATAGAAACCCCGATTAGAAACAATACATCTACTTTAAATGTTTTGAAATCGTAAAGCTAAAAATTCCCTCATTTAAATTTAATAATATATACAAGCGAAGGAGAGTTCCGTAGGGTAGTTTACTTTCGGGAGTCCCTCAAAACAAAACCAAATTAGACTCCTAGAGATGCTCTTCCAACTTAGAAATAATACTTTACACTTTTTTTTTTAACTTTCACACTGTATCACATAACATGGTAGGCACTGGGAACGTGGGAACCTAATGATAAGAAATTGCACTATATTATTGCTATAGAACATGGAAAGTTAATATAAAAGTGCCGCAAGGGCGAAGATAAAAAATCCATACTAAATAAAAAACCTACAACTATCACAAATTTCATATAAAAATTAAACTGTTCCATAAGAGTGTTATAAAATATCATATCTCTAGAGTATCATTAGCGCAACAGCCTTGCATTCACTTCAGTAATTTCACCATTGTAAAGACCACAGCTGGTTCTGTTTTATCAGTTATTTAAAATACTATATTGTTTCTGATTATTGCCATAGACAATAAATATTACGAGACCGTAAATGATATCGAATGAAAAGAATGAAAAAATATATCATACTTATGGATCATTATATAAACTTGTACTTTTTTTAGTGGTTTTCGTATGAAGCTGCTTCGAATATCGTAATAGTAAAATTTTGAAACGTTTCTAAATATTTTCCTTTAAACACACCATAAAAACATCGAGGCCAGTCGTAACGCACTTGCAGATTTTGAGTTCGATTTTAATTTTCTCCGGTAACGAGGCAAAGCGTGACATTGAGTTCGGCTACTCAACACACAATGATTCCAGAATTCAATGGAAAGTGGGGACCAAAAATATTTAATCGCCAAAGAATGATTTAACATTACGTTCTCAGGTTCCCTCTACCTACTCTGCTATGGGAGGAATACAATGAAAATCTAAAAAAAACTATTTTTTTTGTTTCTAGAACGTGATCCTCAAATCCTCTGCTATCTAACTTCGTGGTCATCGAAACGCCCGAGCTCCGGCCGCTTCATGCCCGAAAATGTCGATCCTAGCTTGTGCACCCACGTGATATACGCCTTCGCCACTCTGAAAGATCACAAGTTGGCAGAGGGAGAAGAAAAAGACGCGGATATGTACGATAAAGTGGTGGCTTTGAGAGAGAAGAATCCTAATTTAAAAGTAAGTAGAATATTTATTATTTATTTTTTTCTCTTAGCTTCACGCTGTATTCCGGCTATAGCAGGTTAGACAAAGGGAACCTTGTAAAAGACACTCTGTTCTCGACTTTCAGTCAAATGAGGCATAGTACGTTGAGTGGAGAAAGTCAAAGCCGCGCTTTATCTTACTACCCGAGTTAGAAAAGAAATATTATTCTTTCCTAAGTGAGATACGAATCTAGAACCGTTGCATTTACAGTCAGATATTGTGCCACTACGCTATGACCACTTCAATACATCTTATAATCCTTAATTGAAAGTCGAGGCCGTCGTGTTGCAGCGGTACAATAGTGTAACTGTAACGCGAAGGTTGCGGATTCGAATCCCACTCGAGGAAGTGAAATATTTATGTACGTTTATATTTCCATTTCTTCGCTCTGGTGTCGAAGCAAGCAGCGCGGCGTTGAGCTCTGCCACTCAACACGCAATGCCTCCAGAATTCGACAGAAAGTGGGGAACGGAGTGTCATGACTCTAGATTCCTTCTGCCTACTCTGCTGTGTGTAGCGCGAAGCTGATTTATTGATTTATTTATTTAATTAATAGTAAAAGTTAATGAGGCAATTGTAGTGCGTTGGACAGTACGAGCGATGATTGTAAGTTAGTTATCAAATCTGGTAAAGAAATTTGTAACTCAGACAAGACATTGCGACTTTTAGTTACGCCATTCTAAATGCACTAGGTTTCCTATGCAAAGCTCTCAACAAGAGGTAAAAGAGAGACACGTGGTACAGTACACATGACTGTGAACGCGACAGTTTTTTGTTCTATTCACACTAGTGGGGTTAAAATATGTTTAAGAAGAGATTTCCTCTTGGTTAAAAAGAAAAAGCGCAGCCTTGCATTTCACCACCGATCACGCAATATCTTCAAAAATGGGAAATGGAGTCTTAACTCTAGGTTCCCTATTATAGCAAGGTAGGCAGAGGGAACCCAGCGTGAAGCTTATAAAACTTTAATAATTTACTGATATTTTGTATAAATCATATTATTTTCTTTCAATAAAACCAATTGGCATTACAAACAAAGGGTGAACGTTAATTAAAACTTACGTCGACAGCTCTCATACAAAATAGAAACATTTTTAATTAAAATAGTAATATTAGCTCGATCCTTTACTCTCGGCTATTGGAATGATCAACAAGTGGATCTTTTAATTACTTTATTTTAAAGGTATTTGTTATTCGGAAAAAAAATGTTAGCCCTTGTGGTACAGTTACGGTGTTTCTGACTAAAAGTAATAATTTTAGGTTCAAAGAATGAATTTAACCACATTTTATATCCCGCACATAGCAAGGTTGGCTGGGAACCTAGTTTAAGATACCCCATTCCTATTTCCCTTTCCCTATCCCCACTTTCCGACAAACTATGGAACTCAACGCTGCGCTTTGCTTTGTTATCAGAGCGAGCAAAGGGAAATATTAAATATTTAATTTCCTCGAGTACTAATCGAACTTACAACCTGTCGTTCCAACAGCCCCACGCTTACGCCCCCTCGCCACGACAAGCCTCAAGGTTTATTTAACATGGTATATTTAAAACTGGTAAAAGACCAGTGTATGTCTTGACTAGTGTCAAGGTATACTGTAGTGATGTTCCCTCCCTACCCAAGAATAAGTGGCTGCAGAAAACATATTTCTACAAAATTTCTATATAAGAGTATTTTGACATAAATATATATTGGTTCTCGAGACAAATATGAGGGTAATATAATTTCTTGCCAGACAGATTGGTACTTGAAGCATCTCTAGAAGTTATGAAAGTTATTATCTAGACAATAGCATAGAGCAAACTATCAGTAGGTACATTTAGGCGAACAGCGGGTTTATTGGGGTTTTTTACGCTTTCACGCTTTATCCCGCGAAGCAGGTTAGGAATAGAGATCTTAGTATTAACACAATCTGTTCTTTACTTTGCGATGGCATGCACTGTATTTTCAATTTTCAGGAATTTTCTTTTATAAATACAATACATTTCATATTTGTTGAATCGTGGTGATTTTTTCTTTTGATTGCGGCGAATTAAATACCATATCCAGCTAAAAAGATGCATAAATATTCATGACTTTTGGTTATGTTGAAGCAATTTTTTTTCACTCCAAGGCCGCGAGGACCTGGAAATTTGATACTATTTTATCTTGATATCGATCTTGAAATAAACAATATTAACAGACGGACAGACAACCATCCAGACAGATGAATAACAAAATTATTCAATAAGGGTTCCGTTTTTTTTCTTTTAAGATGTGAAGATATTAAAAATACAAATAATTTTAATAATTGTTATTCCTCTGAGTGGAAAAAGTGGAAAAAACAACACCCTTAGAAACTATCCTCTAGTAGGATATAGTAGCCTTAATTTTCAACAAATTTATCCAAATTCTAATCTACTTCACAGGTTCTTCTCGCAATCGGAGGCTGGGCTTTCGGCTCGACGCCGTTCAAGGAGCTCACATCCAACGTGTTCCGCATGAATCAGTTCGTCTATGAAGCGATAGAGTTCCTTAGAGACTATCAGTTCAACGGTCTGGATATTGATTGGGAATATCCTAGGTAAGTTTTTTCTGGTATTATTACTAGAATTATCTAGTTATTATAACTAATTGCTTGTTATATTTTTTACTATTATGATATATTTACCTTATTTACTTTATTATATTGAGAAACGTTTTACAAAAATATGCAGTAAGATTCGAGGCCGGTCGTGGCGCGTATGACTGTAAGCCCAACAGCTTGTCAAGTCATTTCCCACCCGAAGAAATGAAATATTAAATATTTTATCCCACTTTGGGAACGAGGCAAAGCACGGCATTGAGTTCCGCCGCTTAACACGCAATGCCTTGAATTGACAGTACTGAGAGAACAGAATGTCTTCACACTCTTCCTACTCTAATATATACGAAATATAGTCCAAAGACTAAAAAATATGATTTATTATCTTACTTTTATATCTTACACTAAATATAGAAATAAATATTATAATATAAAAAAAATATCGATAATACTTAAAAAAGATTGCTCCACATATGAAAATTATGACAATTTTTCTCCACGGAAAGTGCCAACACGTTTTTTCCATTTTCTAAACTCGTAGTAAAATTTCACTTAGCTTTGTAAGGTGTTGCCATTAAGCCACTATTACTGCCTATAAACATATTTTGCGTTCATTTCTTTAGGATTTTGCCTTTTTCCTCTTCTTTTGTGTGATACCCGCGATTTTCTTTTGTGGTTTTTTGAAGATAAGAAGAACTTATGTTTTCTTTAAATGATTGAGCTTGGATTGATAGTTGTAAGCTTCAGTAATAGAAAGATGTTTTTTTAAGCAATTTCCAAGTGTTATTCCACACTTAGAAAAGAAAAATATTTATTAGGAAAACGTTTAAAAAATTTAAACGTAGCAAAATTTTAACTCACGCCTCATTTTCAAACGATGCTACGTTCACATTTTTATACGTTTTCTTAACAAATACAAAACTGTTTGGTAAAATCATTAGTTTGGTAATATATTTTTAAATTAATTGAATTTTATTCCATGAAAACATAAATATTTTTATATTTTTTGCTTCACGCTGTACCCCGCATGCAGCATTATAGGCAAGGGGAATCTAGTGTTAAGATACTCCATATCCTTTAAAGAGTTTATGTTTCTTGTTAATTTTCATATATTTTCATGTTTCTTATAACAAACGAATCGACTGAAGATTTTCGTTATATACTAATGTATGTTTTATTAACTTAAAAAAGATTTAAAAAAAATTACATTTCTATACAATCTAACATTTTTCAATAGGGGAGCAGATGACCGTGCGGCATTCGTGTCTCTTCTCAAGGAACTGCGTCAGGCTTTCGAAGGGGAAGCTAAAACCTCTGGACAACCGCGCCTCCTGCTGTCCGCGGCTGTACCAGCCTCGTTCGAAGCTATCGCCGCGGGCTACGATGTACCTGAAATATCTAAATATTTGGTAAGTTATGAAGAAATGTGATGAATAGTATATTTATTTGAGGTAACTGTAAGAAGCGGCCAGTCGTTGGGCAAGGGCACCAGCGTGTGACTGTAAATGCGAAATCTTGTGGATCTAATTCCCACTCGAGGAAATACATTTAAGTTTCTCCCTCTGGTACCTAGACAAGCTGCGACGCTGACTTCCGCCACTCAACCTCCAATGCTTTCGAAATTCACCGGAAAATTGGAAACGGAACTAACACTAGGTTCCCTTTGCCTACCTTTACAGGATATAGCGTGAAGCTAAAGATAATTGTAATATTATAAATTATTATTATGTTTTATTAATATAAATTATTTGTCTACAGGATTACATTAACGTAATGACATACGATTTCCACGGCCAGTGGGAGAGGCAAGTCGGTCACAACAGTCCCCTTTTCCCCCTCGAAAGTGCTACCAGCTACCAAAAGAAATTGACTGTTGTAAGTACTATTTATTTATGTATTTAATAATATTAATGTGTTTAATATTTTTTTATCTCGCTATCTGGTAAAGAGATGAAGCGTGGTGTTGAGTTTCGCCACTCCTCACGCAAGACCTCCAGAATGCGGAATAAAAGTGGGGAACTTAATGGGAACGGAGTGTCTGACTGAAAATCCGATGTAAATACATCTTTTCTTAATAACATTAAGATTTTGAAACTTTGTGAGAGTGGATGCTTGTTCCTATTTCACGAAAAAGCTTCTGGACGGTTTTAAATGAAACTTCCCAGTACTATAGCTTATAAATCAGAATAATACAAATGTCACAATTTATGTAAATATTAAGATAATTTATCTGAAATCAGCTTCACGCTCTATCCCGCACACGGCAGGGCAGACAGAGGGAACGGAGTGTTAAGACACTCTGTTCCCCACTTTCAGTCGAATTCTGGAGGCATTGCGTGTTGAGTGGCAAAACTCGACGCTTAGCTTTGCCTCGACACCAGAGTGAAGAAATAAAAATATAAACGTTAATAAATATTTCACTCCCTCGAGTGGGAATCAAACCCACAACCGTTGCGTTACAGTCACACCTAGTGCCGCTGTGCCACGATGCCTCAGCATAAGATAATTAAGGTAAGGCGACGGCGGACGATAATTTATCTGCAATATAACATTAAGTGAAAGAAAGTTCCAAAGATATCATAAGTACATGTTATAACAATTCCTATAAGAATCGATAGTTCGTGAAGTATGCGGTCGAGAGGAACAAGTAAAAACAACTCGACATTTAATAGCCCGGGTGAACTTTTATCCGTTCTCTTGAAGCTACAGTCCACATACTACAGGGGAAACTTCGTTATAAAGCTAACTTTGCATTTTTAATATTCTTTTATTTATTTTTATTCTTTATTATCTGTGCTTTTTCTGTCAAATAAAAACAATTGTTAATTGTTCTTGTATTGAGACCGTCGTGGCGCAGCGGCACAAGAATTTGACTGTAACGTGACGGTTGTGGGTTCGATCCTCACACGAGGAAGTGAAATATTTATTTACTTTTATACACATTCTCATTACTTCCCTCTGGTGTCGAGGTGAAGCGCGGTGTTAAGTTCTGCCATTTAACCATCAGAATTTGGCAGAGAGTAGAAGGACGAAACCCTGCTGTGTACGGGATACAGCGTGAAGATGATTTAATTTTTTAATTATTATTTACTAGCGGCCAGCAAGCGGCTTCGCCCGCTTGAATGACATGATTAAATTACATAATAAACAGAATTGACTGACAGTCATATATATATATATATATATATATATATATATATATATATATATATATATATATCAATGACTAATTTAATTTACTCGTTCAGTAACAGTCTTAAATGTTAAATTATTGATTTGGGTAAAGTAACATTCTTAGTAAAAGAACTGTAATGAAAATAAAATGTTGTTATGTCCTATAAAAGTAAGGTTAAGCTCCGTAATTAATTAATTAAGCTTATACCTCTTAAGCATATTATTCAAACTTTCTAATCACTACGGTGTTGAGTTACGTTATTAAAAATTGTTTATTTTTTCTTTTTTAGTTATTTTTTATCATTACGCATTCATATCTGTAACCAAATCAAGAAGTCAATACAGTGATTTGTCACTATATTTTAAATTCACAAAAATAACCTTTAAATACACAAAAATAACCATTCAACATTCGAATATACTGTCAGTTGAAACTTTCATTTTTTTACGATCCGACTTGAGAGTCGTTATACAAACTTGCCTCTGCCATTATCTGAGTTATCGCTTATATTGTAAAGAAGTTTGTGAAGTTTGGTACGTTTTGAAAGTTGCGTGCTTTTTTAGTACCTAATATGGATGTTGATTTAACTTCTTATCCCTTATTATTTTATATATATATATATATATATATATATATATATATATATATTACCTCTAGTTTTGACAAAATAAAAAAAATGTGCCTCTTGAATTTATCTAGATTTTGCGTGTTGGGATACGGAACTCAACACCGCGCTTTGACAGCTTTGGAAGTCAAATAATTTTTAAGTGTATCAAGAATGCGTTCATCCTATTTAGTTCTAATAATAATAAAAATGCAAAATAAAATATAAAAGGTTCATAAAATAAATATTTTATTTAAATATTTAATATATCTTAAAATTCTTTTTCCAGGACTACTCAGCCCGTGAATGGGTGAGACAAGGCGCGCCCAAAGAGAAGCTGATGATCGGTATGCCTACGTACGGCAGATCGTTCACGTTGATCAATGAAACGCAATTCGATATTGGAGCTCCGGCATCTGGTGGTGGTAAGTGTTGGCTTCATGCTGAATCTCGCATGTAACAGTACCCTGCTATCGACAGAGGAAACCTAGTGATAAAACATTCTGTTTTTTATCTTATTGAATGGTACAGCTACAATGACGTGGATTGTCTAGGGAAATGAAAATGATCCAGTCCCACGGGAAGAACTCGAACCAATAAGCGCATTTACAGTATGACATTGAGCCCAGGCAGACTACATAAATAAAACAAGCACTATATGTCAATGAAAATTTTCTAAAATACAATAGTGAAAACTGCATTGCAATCTGTTGGGCCGTTCCCGAGATTAACGTGCACAAACACACAGACAAACAGATTAATATTTTATAAATGAAAGCAAAACAATGTTTTTTTTTTTACATTGATAAATGCCCTCAATAACAAATTTTCTTATATATCTTCCATGTACAGACAGCGATCAGTAAAAGATAGATTATAACACTTCCATAACAAGTATAGAGATAGATATATTACAAAACAAACGGAGTTGTCCGAATATACTATTCTGCATTTCCACACAACGAGTAACTTTAAGCCTAGACTAACCAGTTGTTAAAATAACTGGAA
>DWGR01004188.1:0-11373 GCA_018247715.1 Heliconius burneyi | reverse complement strand
TTAACGTTACTTGCAGTGCCGTGTGTTCCCGGCTTAGAATAGGATCACCCTGGTACTGGTGGTGACATAAGAGGCGACTAAAGTACGAGTGGGAGAATCACGTCGCCAGCAATGGCAACACGCATGGGCAGACTCGACAGGATCATTACCACCCCTGGCATTTAAAACCGGCGTGAAGTAGTGGCTTTACTCCACTGCGTTTTGCATTAGATAATGCCGGACTCCGTCGCCTAACCAAAAGCTGGCAACTGGTCGCGAGCGGTGGTGATCACTTACCATCAGGTGTACCTTACGCTCGTTCGCCATGTCTTTTTCCATAAAAAAGAAGATAAATATATAAACGAAATAATAATAAAGTAAAATAGGAGCAGTTAAAAAATGTTTAATGGTGGACTGTATGGATACACCGCTACATGTGTTCTTTTTATTAGAAAATTAAATCATACATTTTGAGCAATATGTCCGTTCTTTTTAACAAAGTATGCCTTAATATCGTTACAAAAATAAATTAAATGACAGTGACAGCTAAATATTTCTAAAATATACAAAAAAATATTCAGCAGTCTCCTGTACCTTACAGGAATAAACGGCCAAACTTAAATGTAATTACATTTTTTTTTATAAATACTGTCTTTCATTTAATCTCATACAATCAAAATAACACTTATTTGTTACGTCATTTATAAATAATATTTATTACCTATGCAAAGTTGTTTTTTAATATATAAATATGTTATAAGCCTAATAAATCACTTAGAGAGTTATCAATCAATTTTAATTAGAATTTTATAGAATCGAAAGTTTGCATTGTAAGAAAATATACAATTTATATGCTTAGTTACGATTTACTTTTTGGATATAGATTTCTTTTATTATTTTAATATAGAGGCCATCGTGGCGCAGCGGCACAAGTGTGTGACGCGACGGTTGTGTGTTTGATTCCCACTCGAGAAAGTGAAATCTTTATTACCGTTTATATTTCTATTTCTTCGCTCTGATGTCGAGGCAAAGAGCGGTGTTGAGTACTGCCACTCAACACGCAATGCAACCAGAATTGGGCAGAAAGTGGGGAATGGAGTGTCTTAACACTATGTTCCCTCTGCCTATTCTGCCGTGTGTGGGATTAAAGCGTGAAGGTGAAATATATTATATTATTATAAATTAAAATTCATTCAAATGCCGATTACTTTTTTTTAATGAACCGATTGTGATGAAACAAACTTTAGATGTTAGGTTGAATTAAAACAAAGCTATCGATGAAAGTTTGAAGTAAATCGTTTCAGTACTTTCAAAGATTAGCGTGATCTTACATACAGACAGACAAAAAATTTAAAAAAATATATTTTACTTTCTATTATTCTTCTTAAGTGTCTCTCTATCCATTTCAGTCAAAATTACTAAATGTACAGACAAAATATTTTTACTGTTTTATTATGGGTATTTATAGATTATCATTTCCTCGATCGGTAATAACGAAAGTGCGGCGTTGATTTCTGCTACTCAACACGAAATGTCTCCGGAATTCGGTGCGGTCTTAATAGGGACGGAGTGTCTTAACACTAGGTTCTCAGGTTCCCTCTACTTAGCATGTAACTATGTGCGGGAAAATTATAAATACTATCTTAACTGCTTTAAGCAAATATTTTACAATTTGTTAAACGCTATTATTGTATGTAGTGCGCCTGGTGTTATTTCAAAGCAATAGCAGTTTTTTTTTAGCTTCACGCTGTATCCCGCACCTAGTGGTGCAGACGGAGGCACCTAAAACTGGTGTTAAGACACTCCGTTCCCATCAAGATACTATATTTAGCATCTACTTGATAAATAAATAGAACTTATTAAATATGTAAGTTACCTAGCTAGGTGATTTTAGTAAAAAAATATAAAAACAAGTAGAAAAATAAAAATATAATTTCTAAAAAAGTCACAATTTGTTAACTGCTGCTGTATATAAAGCGCCTGGCGTTTTATAAGAGCAATAGCAACTTGTACGCTTATTGCGTTATAACATTTATCGTCCTTATATTTTTAAGGGGGACAAACGTGTGACTGTAAACGCGACATATGGGGGATTCAATTTTGATATCGAGATAAAGCGCGGCGTTGGGTTCCGCCATCAATGTTCGGTTTTGTCTTCTTATAAGATTGATGACATAAAAATAATTACTTGCCCTAAGTGGAACTCGAATACAGAATTTTCAGCTTTCAACTTTTTTTATTTAAAACCTCTAAAATTATATATTTTTTTAATTTCTCACATCTAGTGAAGCGTAAAGGGGTATAACCTACTCAAATGCAAATTTAGTTTAATATCGCATGTTAACGCCGCGATTTTTTAGCTTCACGCTGTATCCTGCACATAGCAGGATAAGTAGAGAGACCTCGGGAACCTAGTATTAAGACACTCCGTTCTCATTAATTAATATTAAGATCCATAAGTTGAGTGACGTAACCCAACGTCGCGCTTAGACCCTTTACCAGAGTGAGGATATAAAAATACATCCCCAAAAGTGTTTCTTAATTTGAAAACTATTTTATGTTGCTTACCACAACTGACAATTTTGATTTTTTTTCCCCAGCCTGTACTGTCCCAATGTTGGGCAAAAGTCTCTCTACATTTTTTCCACTCTGGTATATTTCGTGCTATTGAGCACCAGTCAGGCTTGTAGTAGTCCAGCTCGTCACGCCATCTCCGTTTTGGTCTGCCAATTCTCCTTTTAGAGTTCGGAATCCAGCTGGTAGAGGATTTCGCCCAGACTCTTCAGGCATGCAACAGACATGTCCGGCCCAGTCCCATTTCAGCGTAGCGGCTTTCATCCCCACGTCGGCAATTTTTGTGCGAGAGCGCACAACTATTTTTTTTTTTTTATTGTAGATCCTGGATTTCTTTCTTTTACTTTTACAGGTGAACAGATGTTTTGTTTATAAGGAAATGCATGACAGTAAGCTTTCTAAGATCTTATTCTAAATTTAAAAAAAAAATGTACGAGAATAAAATAAAATGTAGGCAGAGGGAACCTAACATTAAGACACTCCGTTCCCCATTTTATGCCGATTTGTGGGGGCATTGCGTGTAGAGTGGTGGAACCTAACGCCGCACTTTGTCTCGACACCAGAGCGAAGAAATGGAAATATATATTTCATTTCCCTGAGTGGGTATCGAACCCACAGTCAATTGTGTTTACTGTCAGTTCATATTAATCTATTATATTATTATAACTCTTTAAGGTCTTCTTAAACAAATGAATAAAATTAAGGAAAAAATAGGGTTATTAGAGCAACCTACAGAAACAGATGTTTGATTAAGACGTTTCAATAGAACGTCTTTTTTATCAACAAAAAGTAAAATTAACTAATCCTCGTACGTAGCATAAGATACTCGTATTTTTTGCTTATTTTAAAAAAAGTTATCCTGTTTTCTTTCTTCTTTCCCCTTTTATTTTTTTCTCCGTTAACATAATTTAACAATGAGCAACGAAGGATTCACGCTGTATCCCGCACATAGGTTTGACTACATGTAGACGCGACAGGTTTGATTCTCACTCGAGGAAATAAAATATTTTATATATTTTAATTTTTCGCCGAGGCCTTTGTTGAGGTAGCAAGTTTTAGCACTAGGTTCCCTCTGCCTACCTTGGTGTGCGAATGTGTGCTGTAAGAAAAAAGAAGAAATTGAAAAATGAAAAGAGAAAATGGAAAGTGTTACGCATTATGGCTACGCTATGACAAATTAGGTTCAGCTTGCGATGGCCCTCGCGGGTGACGCAATGTGTTTTTTTAAGTCCGCTCGACGGCCGCAAGCCGAGGTTCGAGTCCCGCAGGGGAAGCCCGTACAGTCGACGACTTCATCACAGGCAGCCACTTAGTGCTTGCATTTCTTCAGGGACAGAGTACCCTCTTCCCTACCCAACCGGTGTCTCTGTAAAAGCCAATAGGGCTAACAGCATTAACTTCATGTTCGTAAAAAAAAAGGTTCAGCTGGCGTTTGTGTCGAACATTGTTCATTTCCAATTATAATACTTACATTATTGCAGTAGGCGCAGTGTGAGAGCATCGCGATAGTTGTGGGTTCAATCCCTGCTTAAAAGAATGTAAATATATATATATATATATATCTATATATATATATATATATATATATATATATATATATATATATATATATATATACCTACCCACTTCCATTAATTTAATTGTGTTGTAAAGCGTAAAAAAATATTGATGTTCAAAGTGTTCCTTTTACTTGGACCTCTCATAAAAGGACTATACTAGCGAGTTTCTTAACAAAAGGGTTCTTTTGCCTACCCTGCTATATGGATACAGCGTGAAACTGATTGTGTGCAGCTCTTATCTATACTATAAGACAAAGAGGCACAAAGTGTGACTGTAAGATCGACTGGTTTTGGGTTCGATCACCACTCCGTGGGCATGAAATATTTACTTAAACTTATATTTTCATTTCTTCGCTCTGATGTCGAGCCAAAGCGCAGCGTTTAGTTCCACCACTTAACAAGCAATGCCTCCAGATTTCGGGGGAAAGTGGGGACCGGAGTGTCTTAACACTAAGTGTCCTCAATCTATCCTGCTGTGTGGCGAATGTGCGGTGTTTGCCAACAATTTTTTTATCGTTTATTCCTAAAGAATCTTCAATATTATCATTATTGAGACACTTAACAGTGTTCAAACACTTTCCGTGGCCAAGCAAAGATTTGTCTCAATTCGTCCATGTTTGAAGAGGTCAGTAAATATTGTAACGCCGTTCTTCCCTCATAAAGTTACCCTCAGTGTATCTTAGCTTACCTTAATTAAGCGTGGTCTGATTTATCGTTTGTGAAGATAGAAAAATTCTAGCAATAAAATGCTTATTAAATAACTAGCGGCCTGCCAGCGGCTTCGCCCGCTTGAACGACTTGATTATTCATCTAATAAACACAATTGACTGACAGTCATATGTGTTGATATCAATGACCAATTTAATTTACTCGTTCAGAAACAGCCTTTAATGTTAAATTATTGATTTGGGTAAGGATTTATAATATTCTTTGTAAAATAACTGTAATGATTGCATATTACAAATACAATAAATATCCAAATCGAATCGATTAATCCAATATCGAAATCGAATCCAAAATAATTAATCGAATAAATGAATCGAATATCGAGTCGAAAATATTTATTATTCTTTTTAAGTGTCCCTTTATCCATTTCAATCAAAAATACTAAATGTACAGACAAATTTTTTTTTACTGTTTTTACAATTTGGGGGTTCGATTACCACTGAAGGAAACAAAATATTTAATATTTCCATATAGAACGGCGTTGAGTTCCATCAATCAACGCCTCCAGAATTCACGCAAGGAATGCTGTCACACACTACTAAACACTACTACACGGTATTAAAATTTTTAGTTTTTATTTAAATTTCTGCAAAAAAGGGAATTAAAAATATAATTATAAAATGTACAGGAGCAAAGCAAAAGCGAATACATACTAAAATTGATTAAATAGATTTCAACATTCGTTAACGCTAACAGAAATTAACAAAATATTTGAAAATAAAATATTTCTGCGTACTTTAATAATAATATTTTATTTCGCTAAGCACGAGAACCGTTCATTTGAAGGATTTTTTATATAAAAATAACGATTTTATGTATATTTCTACCTATATATATGTTAACTACATATAAATAAATAAAATAAATAAAATACTCTTTATTGTACAGTAGAAAGACAAGACAAATACATGTATTAATACTTAGAACAGTACAATAGGCGGCCTTATCGCTAAGAGAGCGATCTCTTCCAGGCAACCTTTGGGTAGAGGAGAGAAAACTTTCTCTGAAAAGGAAAGGGGTGTACATATAATAAAATTGTAACAGATCGCTGTCTGTACATTGAAGACATATGAGAAAAGATATTATAGGGGGTTTTCTTCTTCATTATGGCATTAATCCCGGCTATTGCCAAGGTCTGCCTCCCTGCTCCATTGCTTGCCTACTCCATTTTGCACGGTCTTTGGCGTCCTCGGTGGTTAGACCATTGGCGCTCATGCCCTGCGTCACGACATCCAACCAGCACTTGGGACGCTCGCTCCAGGGACTGATATAGCAAGGCACTGGCATCCGACGGGGTATTTACCATTAAAATAGAACTCAAAATAATGATTAATAATTTTTTTGTCTGCTTGTCAATTTGTCTTTTTGTTGTCACATAGGGACACTGTTGTTGACGGACTCGATTATTTGGACTATTATTTGTTTGATTAATTAATTGTTATTTTAATTATTAAATGTGGGTAGCACTTATTTATAATTACACTGGGCTGGAGCAGTGAAGGCGAATATTGATATATCGGAAAGGGTACCCTCAAGCATACATCAAGTCCCAGGCACTGCTCCATGCTCCACCTCATGTAGAGACCGTCGATAATATTAAGTTGTAACTAGACTTCCACTTCTGATGTGGTAACAGGTGTCTAGTACCTTAATAACGTTTTTTTAAATATATTCCACTTCTAACTTCTAACAAGTCAAATATTTATTTACGTTTATATTTCCATTTCTTCGCTCTGGTGTCGAGGCGCAGCGTTGAGTTCTGACACTTAACAAGCAATGCCGCCAGAACTCGGCAGAAAGTGGGGAACGGAGTGTCTTAGCATTAGGTTCCCTCTGTCTATCCTGCTGTGTGCGGGATACATTGTGAAGGTCATTTCTAACAATATTATATTTAGTGTCGATTTCAGTGCCCTCCATTGTCTAAGAAACGAAGCATGTCTTGTACGATAAAAAGGCAATTATGAACTTACAGCTACCTTTAATATTATAATTATTGAGCTGTGAAGCTGCACAAAGTCGGGTCACACGTTTGTTTTTTTTTTTAATATGAGGTTAATTCTGTTAACCCTATTGGTTTTTGCAGCGACAGCAGGTTAGGTTAGGGAAGAGGGTACTCTGTCCCTTAGGAAATGCAAGTACTAAGTGGCTGCCTGTGAGGAAGTCAACGACTGTAAGGACGCCCCCTGCGGGACTCGAACCCCGGCTTGCGGCCGTCGAGCGGACTGGATGCGTCGCACATTGTACTAACATGCGAGTGACTTTTTTTTCTCTCTGTATCTCGTATGCTATGTTGGGTAGGCAGAGGGAACCTGGGAACCTAGTGTTAAGACATTCCGTTCCCATTAAGGCAGCCGAACTCTGAAGGCATTGCGTGTAGTAGAGTAGCAGAAAACAACGCCGCGCTTTGCCTCATTGTCCTGTCTAAGAAATTAAAATATCAAATATTTCATAACTAATCATTTACCATTTATCAGTATATTTAAAAGAATTTATCACGGTATCAAGTTAGTTATTCTTTTAATTCTTTTTCTAACACATTTAATTCTTAGAAAAAAAAATTCTTCATGGTAGTTTTTTTTTAATTCAACATTAAATTTAAAAAAATATATAGTTTCCATGACAGGTTTATCACTGTCGAAAGAGCTCGCTTTATTATCAATTAACCTTAGATGAGGCTCACAGATGTTTGTTTAACGTTTTCAAAAATTATATACTTAAAAATGAACTTAAATAATATTAGAATAACGTTTATTATAGTTTACTATGTTATTTCATAAGACTATTAAAAGAATTGGAAAGGTTTAGAAGTGACAGCAGGTCTACTGACAGGCGGTGCTAATGATTTGTCAGCGTTATGAGTCACTCCAAGTCTCCAACGGTGGAGTTATAGCAAAAAAATTAATAATGTTTTTATTTGGAACAGTCGTGGCGAAGAGGAACAAAGTGTGAAGATAAATACGACAGGTATGGGTACGCTTCCCATTCGAGGAAATGAAGTACTAGGGGCGCGAACCGGACCTCAATTTTGTCTCGCTTCGCTCGCAAAATCTCGGTAGTGTTCACATGTTGAGCGAAGCGAGCACCAATTCTTTTCTAAACTCAATTAAAGTTACATTAATCACCTGATCGGTAACTATAGCAGCGTCTAGCGTTAGCCAGAGGAGACCACATCCATAGAATTTTTAGATTTTTTTTCGCCTCAAACCATCTACGTAGTCATATCTATATGTTTGCAATTCGGTCAAACTGTTTGGGAGCCTATTGGCGACAGAGTGTAAAAAGTCTCCAGTAGAGAGCTCCGCTCGCTTCGCTCAATTAAATATTTACATTTCTTCGCTCTGGTGTCGAGGCAAAGCGCGGCATTGAGTTCCGCCACTCCGTTTCCCATTTTCGGGACCGTAATACTACTCTGTTACATGCGGGATACAGCGAAAGTGAAGTGATATGTAAGAGTGTATAGAATTCTGTAATTTATTGAGGTACTCGTTTACCAGATATATGTTATATATAAAGCTGTCATATTAAATTATTTTATATCAAAACTGGTCCTATCTATCGTCTCTAGAGAAATCATATAACTTGTAGTTCACATTAAATACGAGTACGAATGAATATTAACTAATAAATTTATTGACATTTAAAACAATCGACTCATATACAAAAAAAATACCTATAATAAATAAATAAAGCTAAAACATAAAACCGTCGTGGTGCAGGCGGCACAAGGGTGTAACTGTAACGCGACAGTTGTGAATTCGATCCTCACTCGAGAAAGTGAAATATATTTACGTTTATATTTCCATTTCTTCGCTCTTGTGTCGAGGCAAAGCGCGGCGTTGAGCTCTGCCACTCAACACGCAATGCCTCCAGAATTCGGCAGAGAGTGGGGAAAGGAGTGCTTAACATTATGTTTCCTCTGCCTAACCTGCAATATACAGGATACAGCGTGAAGCTGATTTTTTTAAAACATAAGCCTTTATATAACCTACATAAGTAGCGATAGTAGGCACTAGATGAATTTTCTTTATTAACATACATGCTATATATTTTTTTAATTAATGTGAACTAATACCGTATTGTATGTATATATTTGTTGGTTTTACTCTTTAATTTACAAGTAACACGTATATTTACGTGCATTTTAAGTGCACATAGGTCATTGTTGCACCAAATGAGCGAAAAAAAAATTGTAATAAAGATAAAAGTTTAAGCCAGCAAACATAAAAATCATATATTTTTTAGCTTGTTTTGACTCTTTGAGTTTAGATTACTTTTTTTTTTTATTCGATTAGACACTAAGTTCTTTATTTAGTAATTGAAATGTATAAGAATCTATTAAATTATGAAGAAAATCAGAAAATTGTGAAACAAGTAAAAAAGATTTTAATTCAATTAATTTTAGCCGACAATGTACCAAGTGTCTAACTGTCTTAACAAGACAGCGTTGGCAAATCGTTGTACTGTTTGGGCTTACGCCTTAGTTTGACAAAGCAATTAGTTGAAGTTGGGGTTCCATTGGCTCACTTAGTCATTGATAAATATTTTTTCTTATAAAAGAAAAATTACAGCGGTGAATTCCGCCAATCGTTACGCAATGCCTACAGAATCCGCCGGAGCGGGAGGTGGAGTGTTTTAGCACTACGCTCTGCCTATCCAGCTACATGCGGGATACAGAGTGATACACCGTATAGTTTTTGTCAGCACCTCTTCAAATATGATATATTTTATATTTATTTATAATTATATTATTAAAAGGAAAATAATTATATTATTAAAATTTATCAAATATGCCAGACGGGGCGGCACAAGCGTTTGACTATAATTGCGACAGGTGAGTTCGATTGCCATAAGAGGAAAAGAAGTATCTCTGGTGTCTAGGCAAAGCGCAGCGTTGAATTCCGCAGAATTTGGCGGAATATGGGGAAGTATCTTAACACTAGGTTCCCTATGTTGATTATATTATATCTGCCCTGCTGTTTATATTATATCTAGTTATCAAGTTATTTTTTTCTAGTAGATGGTAAAAAGGTAAGGTAAGAATTTTTAATAAATATCAAAATTAAAATTATTATTTTGACTTGAATTTTTTTTATATTTTAGGCATTTTTTGATTAAAATACTCGAATATTATTTTGTAATCAGCTTTCTAAATATTTAATATTATTTTAACGAAACCACTATCAAATATACGAAAAAGCTACAGGTAAAGTCTGCTTATTTTCATAGCTATTACTTCAAACTACGTCTTAGGGTTGTCACCCTTGCGTTAAAAAGCATCCTGTTACTTACTTTCTTGTGATCATAGACCAAGACGGCGCGTGCGCGGGACACGTTTCAAAATTTATCTCAAAATGTTAAAAAGTACCCTATTATTACATATATAAAGTTGAAAATAAAAATTTTGGTAACTAAAAAAATAAATTCTACACAAAAAACGAATTGCGACTTTAAATCTAAGCTATTTAGATTTAATTTGCAATACAAAACTTAATTATAAGGCAACCCGTTGATACATTTATGGAAATAAGTAACTTCCGCTCGTGTGTCCAGCACACGTCTTAGACGTGCATTATGCGCGTGCGCATCTGTTTCGATGACCGTTATTTTAAATTTTCGAATTGTTTACGTACAAATTAATTATAATAATAATTAGACATATCTTGTTTTTTTTTTAATTTTAATTGAAAATTTAGTTCATACCAAATGTAAATATACACAATTACATATTTTGTATTTTTATTTAAAACAAAAGTTTTAATCTTTATTTGTTATAGGTTTATTTTTATTATCTAAGTATAGCTCTGGTTGAATTTGAACCAAAAGCCTCACTATCACAAAAAACTGTATGCGTTAACTAGAACATTTAATAAAACATGGCTTTGGAAACTTAAATGATTTCTTTATTTATTTATAATTTATTTCAAACATTCATAGGTTTATGGTAGGCAGAGGGACCCTAGGAACCTAGTGCTAAAACATTCCATTCCTAATAGATAGTTATTAAGATATTTCCGTTCTCCATTCTTCAACCAATTCTTAAGGCATTGCATGTTGAAGATCGGAACTCAACGCCGCGTTTTGCCTTTTTAGCTATTGACATTGACATAACATTTAGAAGATTAATCTTAATTGTACCTACTTGTTTCATTTTATTATAGAAAATATTTTTAATTGTGTAATTTGAGGAAGACGTTTAATACGATTAAACAGAATATATTTTTTAAATACTTAACGGCGCGTGCGTCGATATGACCGTTAAAAATAAGCCACCGTGCGTTACTTCCTAGCACAGGGATGTACTTAAGATTATTTTAACAATTAAAAATGAAGTTTTGAATATGACTTTTTTTTTCGTTTAAGATAAAATTATATTAGAAGTACAGAAAAGATAAAACAAGTGCTTAAATTAATTAATGCTTAAATTAATTAATTAAGACTCATATGTTTGGATTTATATAAATCCACTCTTACTAGAATAAAGATTATCGTAAAGAATTTGGATATCCTTTAAAAAATAAATTAATAAAGATAAAAA
>DWGR01004187.1:0-11381 GCA_018247715.1 Heliconius burneyi | reverse complement strand
ATTCTCATTGCGTCAGAGGTCAGTGTGCGCGTGTCTGGGCTAAGCTGCTACACTTCGTTGCAACAGCTGGAGGTCAATGTAACTATTTAATTTAGATCTTTACGGATCATTCATGATTTTCCTGATTTAATGTTATGATATACACGTCACGACGCTTTATTTCATGCAATAAATGATAAATATACTGATATGAATAAGATTTAGAATTTTTTATAAGCGATTACTGCCTTTTATTGCTTAATTTTTTTTATCCTATCATAGACATAAACGTCCAGGAGGCGCAGGTTCGAGTCCCGCTACTTTTAAATTTTTAAACGTTTTCTAAATAAGTAATTTTTTCCTAAGTGTGGAATACATCTTTAAAAATGTTATAAGTATACAGTCAATTGTTTCGCAAAAAAGAGTTCATAAAAAAATATATGAAGAAATAAACATGAATGTTTTCAGAAATGCAGGAGTGTCGCATAAGTCTTAAATTATATACCAAGCAGAAGACTAACAATATTTAAAATTTAAATGTCTGCATGTAAGAAAAACTTATCAACATGTTTATAGGTAGTATCTATTTCCAATGATTATTATTTAAATAAATTGCATGGATGTGCCAAGTACCCTATTTTGTGTCTTTAACCAAGTACTCGAATATTATACTTGCAGGCTTACTGATTTGAACTGCTTGAACTAAGCTAAAACAGCAAAACCAGTTGTGAGTTTTGTCTTTGTGGTACCGGAGATTCAGATTTTTTCAACCTAAAATTTATGATTAATGTTCTACTTATCTGATACTTAAATACAAAACCTATATCAGGTCTCGTTTAATAGGGTCTACCTACTATATAAATGCGATCATCCATTTGGACATATTTGTGCAACTTGAATTCACAAAAATAAAAAATTTACAAAAATTTAAAACAGCTTTACCCTGTGGTTTTTATTTTATGAGTATTTTAATTGGGGCCAGGCGTGGCGTGGGATCATAAGTGTATGACTGAAAATACAACTGTTTGTGAATTCATTTCATTTCTTCGCTCTGGCACCGAGGCAAAGCACGGCGTTGAGTTCTGCCACTCAACGCGCGATGCCTCCAGAATACGGCAGAAAGTGGGGAACGCAGTGTCTTAACACAGCTTACCCTGCTGTGTGCGGGATACAGCGTGAAGCTGATTTGATTAGATTTTTAATTTATTAGATTAGATTTTTAATTTATTAGATTAGATTTTTAATTTATTGTTTGTACTCGTATATACGAGTACATACATATACACTAATTACTTAAAGAGTCCGATCGACGAGTCCGAGTAAGAGATCCGATTTAATGTTTTTTTTCGATTGAAACTACTTGTAATTTAATCCTCTAAAAAATTATTCTGATTGATCTGGTAGTTTTAATTACTTGAGTGATGTAATTTTACGACTATGACAGGCTCTGAAAATTTTTATTAATTATTTCAGGTAGACTGGATTGAAATTTCATAAGAGGTATCTCAATATTATTTATGACATAAAATTTGAAGGTAACTTAACTGGCTCGTCATATTTAAGCCAGCCAATATATATACGTGTTTAAGTTCTTATTGATTTTTTATATGTTCTTAGTCATACGAGTAAATCAGCCATTTATTAAACGTATACGTCAATTTATTTACTTATTAGCGGCCCGCCCGCGACTTCGCCCGCTTGAACTACATGATTATTCATTTAATACACAGAATTGACTGACAATTATAATGACTTCTAATATCTTTTTTTACTATATTATCGTAATTTCTATAAGGAGTGTTGATACTTAATATTTATAATAATATATTGTTTATTGAACTGTTAGCGAACTCGTATAGAAGAGGGCAGTGTAAGTGAAAAGACTATAAAGAAATTTTGTTAATCGGGGGATGCAAGAGCGTCCATCAAAGATCGTACTTAGCCGTGTGTTCCCGGCTTAGAATAGGATCACCCTGGTACTGGTGGTGTCGCAAGAGGCGACTAAAGTATGAGTGGGAGAGTCACGTTGCCAGCAATAGCGACACGCATGGGCAGACTCGACCGGATAATTACCACCCCCGGCATTTAAAACCGGCGTGAAGTAGTGGCTTTATGCCACTGAGTTTCGCATTAGGTAATGCCGGGCTCCGGCGCTCAACCACCTCAAAAGCTGGCAACGCACCAGTGGCTCCTCTGGTGTTATGCGGTGTCGTGGGCGGTGGTGATCACTTACTATCAGGTGACCCGTACGCTCGTTTGCCATGCTTTTTCCATAAAATTAAAAAAAATAATTTTACTCTTCAAAGGCGAGACAAAGTCTTTAATAATATACCTATCATTATAAAGTAGACTTCAATTGTTACCGTCTGCACCGCGTGGAGGTACTCCTGGCCTATGTTATTTTAATTAGGTTAGAATAATAACCATTTCATTTAACATTGACCACGTAGAACAACTATCCTGTGTAAAAATTGTTTGTTATGTTGATCAATTTTCCCCAAAGCAGTATATTTATGTATCTTATAGTTTATACAGGCTATTAAGGTTCCATATCAGATATCCAGATTTTCAAAATAAAATATAGCCTAGATGTTGCCTAGAGTTAATAGCTATACAATTTAAAAAGTTTCATTCAAATCCGTACAGTAGTTTCGGAGATTAGTGTGTATAAACATACAAACAAACAGACATTTTTTTTGTGGATTTAGGGTCTATTACTGTTCCTAAGCACAAATATATTCAATGTACAGGCGCGCCATTTTTACTTCATTGTTATATATAGATATTAGGTATGTATGTTATTTAAAATTAAATAAGATTTTAAATGAAATGATCATGTAACAGTATGCTTCAACATTTTATTTCAATATAATATAAGTGTTTTTGTAATTTCTATCAGTAATGCAGTGCAGTTTCAATTTCTCAACGGAGATAATACGCAGAGTAGGGAGAAGCGTATGAATATGCTGAATATGCAGCAATCGGTGCGCTGTATGCTGAATAAGCAACTGGCGCTACATAAGATGCAGCAACGGGAGCAGTGTACGCTGCGGCTACTGGAGCAGTGTAAGCCACGGAGACCAGGGGTTTTGCTGCGGCCAAAGCAAAAAAGCAAGCAAATACGACCTGGAATATTGGAGATATTATTTTAATAGAAATATAGTGGCTTTAATAATTAGATTCATTTTTTGCAGCTTCACGCTGTATCCCGCACATAGCAGGGACAGACAGAGGGAACCTAGTGTTACGACACTCCGTTCCCCACTTTCTGCCGAATTCTGGAGACATTGAGTGTTGAGTGGCAGACGCCGTTCAACGCCGCGCTTTGCCGCGACACCAGAGCGAAGAAATGGAAATATAAACGTATTTCCATTTCTTTGTTACAAGACAATGTTTTTTGAGGTGCGGAACTCAACGCTGCGCTAAGTCTACAAGAGCTATATAATGAAAATAATTTTTAAATATAATGTTCCTCCCAAGTGGGAATTGAACCCATAACCATTGCATTTATAGTCGCTTCGCCAAGATTTCTGTAATTGATCTCCTATTATTTGAATAAATCCCTGAATGAAAAAATTATTTATTTATTTATTCACTTCATATATCAAAAATGCAATAAATACATTAAATACATACATGTCAAAGACAAAAAGTTACAATTAAGTAATGTTCTAACAAATTATAAAAATAGTTTTTTTTAATTAGACCCTAATTTTGCAGCGTTTTTTTATCAAATTTCAATTGTCTAAATATGTTACATAATTAAATTAAGCACAACTTACAAATTTGAACATTTTGGCAGTTTATCAAGTGCTTTTGCTGAGCTGAATGATGCTACCCTGAAAGTAGTAGTCAATTTTATACTAAAGAAACGAAGGCCGCATACGAGTCATACGCAACGTATCTTGGCGTTAGTATACTTTAAATAGCGATTAGCCTCGATGTAAGGAAGGAAATTTATTTGTATCTATCTAAGGTCTTCTATTTGAAGGATGTCTTTAGGTAACCTTCAAAGATTACTAATTTAGGTCTAATTTATTTTAATAAGTGGATATTTTAATATATGTTATTGCTAAAATATCATTTAAAATTATAAATTTATGATCTTACTATCTTTATATATCTTTTATTTAATGATCTCTGCTCTTCACTTTTCAAACTCTTGTTAGTTTATCGTGGGTGTTAGAATATGAGGCTACATTAGGCTTAGTTAAAAATTAACAGTGTTAAAAAAAATCATTATCTTTGTTTTTATCTATTATATATTTTTTACGCTGAATCCTCGAGACATTGCGTGTTGAGTGGCGGAACTCAACGCCCTGCTTTGCTTTGTTTTAGGTTCTACTCCCACTCAGGGAATGCAATATTTAATATCTTGTTCCTCTGTCTGTTAATGAGGCAAAGCGCGGCGTTGAAACCCGCCACACAACACGCAATGCCTTAAGAATTCAGTTCAAAGTATGAGTTGAACGTGTTTTAATTGATACAGAGCGTCTAGAGTATCAATGAATGGCCAAATTGAATATAGCGCCTTAGAAAATGTTAGTCAATATGACTTAAGCATATCTTATTGTCATAAAATAAAAGATCTAGATCACTTGATGTGAAACCCTAGTAAGTATTCATAAAAATCTATCTTAAAAAATATAGGGCATGTTTTACATATAATTAGGGGATGACGAATGAAAATGGATGAATCGATAAGACCCGTAGTTATTCTACTTAATAATTTTCTATTGATTTTGGCGAAACTCTAATGATTTCAGTTAAACTTTATAATTTATAAGGCATTGTTAGACCCATAATGACACACAAGTATGAGAAATAATGTCATAAGTGCTAAGAGAATTTTTCAGTCTTTTTTAGAAGAGGTTTCAAAGGGGGCGAAGCCCTAAGTGGAATTTTAAAAATATGGTAGAGTTAGTAGAACCACAGATGTGCTTAAAACCTCAGAAAAAGACATTATATTGTTGTTTTTATCAATGAATACTGTATATAGCACAATTTGTAGAATGAGGCTAGTGCTAGTACACTTTGTACTTTCCTATTATTTTAGGGCAAATCAGACCGAAAGAATATGTACGAGTGAACGTATTAAATATTACCCGATTTAACGGCTGCGTCATAATAATTTTTAGACTATATGACATTTAATTTTGCACTTTATTATACACTAGCGGCCTGTCAGTGGCTTCGCCCGCTTGAACTACATGATTATTCATTTAATAAACAGAATTGACTGACAATCGAATGTGTTGATGTCAATGACTAATTTAATTTACTCGGTCAGAAACACCCTTAAATGTTAAATCATTGATTTGGGTAAGGATTTATAACATTCTTTGTAAAATAACTGTAATGATTGCATAATACAAAAAATACCCAAATCGAATCTAATAATCCAATGTGGAAATTGAATCCACAATAAATAATTGAATGGAATGTCGAGTCGAAAATATTTAATTGAGAACCTCGTCCTCGTTGTGAAAGTCAGTTAAAAATACAGATTTATCACAAACAAATACAGATTTATTATAAGTATAAGTATAGATAAGGATTGCTTTATGTTTGCAGGCAAACTCATTTCTTGAGTTCATTCAAATGCCGATAACTTTTTTTAAATGAACCGATTTTGATACAGGTGGTTTAACAGGTGAAACTTCGAAGTGAATCGGTTCAATACTTTGGAAGATTAGCGTGATCATACATATAGACAGACAAGAAATTAAGAAATATATATATTTGCCTACTATTATTCTTTTTAAGTAAAATGGATAGATCCATTTTAGTCAAAAATACTAAATGTACAGAAAAAATATTTTTACTGTCTTATTATATAATATAGATTATTTGTCAACAACGTCTCATTCATTCGCAGACGAAATATTAGATGTGTAACGTACTTACTCGTATGTGTGTTTCTTTTAAATGTTACCTTTTCATTTCATTGAATTTAAAATCACAAAGCTTTCAAAGAAAAACTTCTTTGAAATCAATCGCTTCAAAGGTTTGGGACCTTTTTGGGATTTTGACAAAAATTTATCAAATGATTTTAAAAGATTATTTACCTAATTCATAGATTATCGTGGCATCTAAATATTGTCAGAAAATGTGTTAGTAGTATTGTTAAATAATCTTATGGGATTTTATTAAGCTTTGCCAATAATAAATTTATAATGGCCGTTAGTGTTGTGACACACATTACTTACTATGTTACTAGTTACAATTGAGTTGAATTGATTAAATAATCTTCTGGGAAGAACGTTTATACTACTTAGAAAAAAAAATTGTCATCAGGCTACAAGATTTTGAGAATTTCCAGCAGACATTTTCTTACAGACACACAAACATTACAAACAAAAAACCGTACAAGCGCGAGTTGGGCTCACCCACTCAGAGTTCTGTACAAAAATTGAAGGTTTTCTTGAATTTTATGCTTAGTTTAGCTAGAGTTCTTTCATCTGATACCTCACTGGAACTAGTGCTATATGCTAGATTTGTCGTATCGAAATACGCGTTTTTTGTGATTTGGTCATATCGTTTTTTTAAGTAAATGTAGAAATATGATTTTAACAAGAAATCAAAGGACCGTAGACCTAAGTATTTAGTTTGAATTTCAACTTGATATCTCCAATCATTCCAGAGATATATGATCTTGACACACAGATATACGGACGGACAACAAAGTGATCTTATAAGGCTTTCTTTTTTCTTTAAGACGTACTGAACCCTAATATCTTTGGAGACTAAGACTTGTTAAATTCATAATGTATTGAATAGTGGAGGCGAGCGTTAGTGAGCTTTTCTAAGAATCCCTTTATGCCTTCACTTAGGTCGCAAGACTCTGAATGGATCTGTCACTCATAAGGTAAAACCATGGAATATTTAGTTGTTTGTTTTCTGTATTTTTTTTATTAAATAGATGTACAAGATATAGTGTGTAATAAGAAATATGCATTAGAATAATAAAACAAACTGTTTCTTTGTATTTTTTATTAGCTTTTGTTAAATAAATATAATTTATATTCATTTTATTGATTGGACTAGACAAGAATATTTCTTTGGATTTGTTCAACGACGAAGGTAGTACGCGGGATAAGCAGACGCATAAGGGTAAGCAGAATAGGCAGCGAGAGGAGCGCTATAGGCGGAGTACGCAGAGTATGCTACAGGTGCGGAGTATGCTGCAGCAATTGGTGCAGAGTATGCCGCCGCAACTGGTGCTGATACTAGCACCTGGGGCTTGGCCGCGGCAATAGCCAGGAAGCAGATGAAGAAGAACTGTTGAATAACAAAAATATTATATTTTTATTCACAATAATGTCGTGGTGCACAAGAGTGTAACTGTAAACGCGACGGTAGATCCCACTCGGAGGGATAAATTATTACTTATCAATATTTTCATTTCTTCACTTTGGTACCAAGGCAAAGCGTGCGTACCAGGCAGCGCGAGTTGGGCCACTTAACACACAATGCCTCTTATATCATAACATTAGGTTCCCTCTGCCTATCCTCTTATATGCGGGATATGGCGAGAAGCTGAAACAAACTATTATTAATTCGGAAAATAAAATATAAATATTATTGATCTATAAGCTTACCAGTTTGAACATTTTGGTGGTTGGTTTATATGGATAGTAAGCAAGTGAGCACAAGAAATGCGTATGATAGCCAGTATTGAAGTCAAGTCAATTTATACTCGTATATCTTTTACCTCCTCTACGAGATGACCTTGCGCGTCATGACCAGAATACTCAAATCGCACTTAGCTAATTGTACTTTTAATCTTCACACATTTGTCCTTATGCGTAGGCGTAGAATCCAGTGATAAGTTCACTTTTATACCATAGCTTATAGGCAATATGTTTGCTATAAGAACAACATCTAGTTTGGTCACCATTTTCTAACTAACAGACGGACACAAAAAATACTGTAGCCATTTTAGCTTTTATCGATATACATATACACGAACCAAATGAATATATTTTTAAAATCTTTTAGGCGCAGAACTGATATTTTCTTTTTTGAAGCAATAATTGTTACACATTCGAAATTTCGGAATTTGAACAAGTGACTATTATGCAATTTTAGAATTGCCTTCAAAAGATTTCTATGTAAATAAAATAATTTGAGATTATTTTATAATCCTCATAAGTACTCGTATAACGTCGCTAAGAGTGTAAAGCTGCTAACAGCCAATTAAGCAAATTATCAGGAGAGACAAACAACTTCTTAAAAAAGAAGTATAAATTGTCAGAAGGATTTTACAATTTCAAAAATTGATTGGCAACTGTATGAAAAAATATCAGTCAATATTTGTATTTGTATTTTTACTTTTGAATCGTATAAGAATGTATATAAGAAAAAACAAAAAACGGATTTAATAATATAGGTTTGTACTAAGTCGACGATAACACAAAATCTGTGTCGACAGTCTGGCGCTATCAACGTCCACTTTCCAAAGGAGGCAGAAATTTGAGAATAGAGAGCAAACTCGCTAATCGATTAACCTCTTAAGAGCTTATAATGATGATATATAAAACGGTTTTTATTTATATATAAAATATATTATATACTATTTTTAGACAAAAACTGATATATTTATTTTATAATTTATTAAATTGTTTCTTAATATCAGATATGAAGTAACTAAATAGTTATAAAACCTTTGTCTTTTTAATTGACAAAGAAAATCTTCAAAGAAAATCGAGAAGAAGAAAATTCAATGACACAATAAGTCAAAGTACTACAGTAAGTTGAATTCTTACAAACTTTATCAAGTGTTGACCTTATTACATAGATAAAGTCAGATAGTATTGCCTATATTTTCAAATTAAATTACTTACAGAGTTCTTTGTACTGACGATTTTCAATTTAAGCTCACCTTGTGCTTCAATTTTCGATATGAGAAAGCCTAATATGTTGATATTAGTAAGACAAAAGACATTTATAAATTACTTGGCCTTTTATTGTTAATTTGGATTTTAAATTAATATATAAAAAATGTATTTATATTTTTAAATAATCGAAGCGGCGCAGTGTCTCACTATTGTATCGTAAATATTATCGTTCTAGGGTTGTGGGTTCAATTCAGACTCGAGGCAAAGATACATTTTTATTTCTTCGTTTTGGCAACAACAAAAATACGGAAGATTCACTGTTTACTGCTGTTTGCAGGATACGTGTGAAACTAAAAAAAATACAAAAAAATAAAAATAAACTCGGCTTCACGCTATATCCCGCACACAATAGGATAGTAAAATGGAACCTAATGTTAAGACACTCCGTTGCCCATTTTATGCCGAGTTCTAGAGATTTTGATTGTTGCGTGGTGGAACTTTTGTAGCGTCGAATGCAAGAACGCAAGGACTTAAAAATAATTTATTCATTAAATTAAAAAAAAAAAAACAGGTTCACGCTGTATCCCACACATAGCAGGGTATGCAAAGGGAACCTAACCTAACCTCCATTCCCCACTTTCTGCCAAATTAGGCATTGCGTGTTGAGTGGTAGAACTCAACGCCGCGCTATGCCTCGACATCAGAGGACGAAAATGGAAAAATAAACGTAAATAAATATTCCACTTCCTCGAGTGGGGGTGGAACCCACGAACGTCGCGTTGCAGTCACACCCTTGTGCCGCTGCGCCACGACGGCCTTTAATTTAGTCATTGATACTCTATAAAGTGAATAAATTGAATGCTTAGCTTATAAGTAAGTTTTATTATTGTTTTTATCTAGCTTTTACCATTTTAGCTTTTACATTTAAGTAATTAATAACAGTGTAGGATATTTGATAAATTTTATGTAGGTAAAGCCTTCGACCTTCTCTTCCTGGCCTTCCCCACGTTAAAAGATTGTTTCAAACCAGTTATCCTTAGATAAGGGTGTTCAATCAAACTAATTATTTAGCATTTTAATATAAGTAAAGGTTTTTCTTAATTTAAAAACTTAAATGATAAAAAATAGAAATCTATAAGATATGTGAACAATTTAATGGTAACGTTAGTCACTTGCACAGCATTGTGAAATTTGGGGACATTCTTGAATTTAGTTACAAGTCAGTTGGTACGTTCAAAGAATGCATATCATACTGACTATTGTCTTCAAGTTAATTTATATATGCTATAGATTAAGAAACCACTATGAAATACTTTAAGGAGCTTAACAAAAGAATATGAATATTCAAAAATATATATTTTTATTTTATTTTCAGGGATGCAACATCCTGCACCTTTGTATCCTTTACCCTGCTATGTAAACAGACAGAACCTGGTAACCTACTGTTAAGAGAGTTCCATTCTCTACTTTTCGCCAAGCTTTTAAGGTATTACGTGTTGAGAGGCGGATCTCAACACCGCATCTTGTGTCATTACCAGAGGAAATGAAAATATTAAATATCTTAATAAACCTCCCTAAAATAAAATAAAATTCAGCTATACGCTGTATCCCGCACACACCAGTGTAGGCAGAGTGTCTTCACAGAGTGTCTTAACTCAAGGTTGTTCCCCACTTTCTGCTGGATGCGTTTTTGCCGTGTGTTCCCGGCTTAGAAAAGGATCGCCCTGGTACTCGTGGTGTCGTAAGAGGCGACTAAAGTAAGAGTAGGAGAGTCATGTCGCTAGCAATGGCAACACGCATGGGCAGACTCGACCGCATTATTACCACCCCCGGCATTTGAAACCGGTGTGAAATAGTGGCTTTATGCCACTGCGTTTCGCATTAGGTAATGCCGGGCTCCGGCGCCCAACCACCTCGAAAGCTGGCAACGCACCAATAGCTCCTCTGGTGTTGCGCGGTGTCGTGGGCGGCGGTGATCACCTACTATTAGCTGACCCGTACGCTGGTTTGCCATGCTTTTTCCATAAAAAAGCGTTGCGTGTTGAGTGGCAGAACTCAACGCCGCCCTCGAGTGAAGGAATGAAAATATAAACATAAACCCACAACGGTCGCGTTACAGTCACAACCTTGTGCTGTAGCGCCACGACGGCCTCATATTTACTAACTGCGTGAAATACAGCGTGAAACTGATTTAATTTAATTTTTACTTAGCTAAATTTATTTTATGACAATAGTGTTAATCATTACTGAGTGTATTTAAAAAGTCCTGTATGCCCAGCATTACTTAAATTTCACTTTCATAATACTAATATATTTCTATAAAACAGGTGTTATAAAAAGTAAATATTTCATTCAATTCGTTTATTGATATTAAATTTCTGATTCCAATTTAGATTCCTGTAGTGCATTTAAATTCAATATATCAACGGCGAAGGTAGTACGCTGGATAAGCAGACGCGTAAGGGTAGGCGGAGTAGGCGGCATAGGGAGCGCTGTAAGCTGAGTAGGCGGAGTACGCTACGGGTGCTGAGTACGCTGCTGCGATAGGCGCCGAATATGCAG
>DWGR01004186.1:0-11381 GCA_018247715.1 Heliconius burneyi | reverse complement strand
CATAAGTCCTGGAATAATTTCTGGAGTGAGTCAAAATCCCAAAAAGGTAAATATTACACCTTCATTCAACCTGATATTCCTAGATGACCTTGGTTTTATACTCAAAGACTTACTAAACGGACGATTATAACAACAATCTGTCACTCAGGCATGCTACTACTCCTGTACATCTAGCTAAGATCAGTGTCAGGGACCACTCATTGTGTGAATGTGGCCTGGACGACGGCTCCCCTTCCCAACATCCTTTTCTCTTGTCCTAAGTTAACTCGTCCTTTATATGATGTCCTTCCTCATAAAGTCCCTAGTCCTATAAATGTTCAGTGTCTGTTAATGTTTGTGTTTAGTCTTTTATGTAAATTTTTATGTAAATATATTAAACATAACAAAATAAAACTAACATTCCTGTAAAAAATTATTTATTACTTACCTAATATACTGTGTATAAATATGTGTTTCTTTTGTTTTAGGTGAAGGCTGTAATTATACTCTCTTTTTTTGTACACATAATAGTGTTTAGTTATTTTTTTTACCGGTCACTTTTCTTCATGTCTTTTCCATATAACATGACATTAGCAAAATGAATTGTGCTCAACCACAAAATGCTATAAAGCAAGAAATCAATCAATCAACAACATCCAAATCTCTATCGTCCATCACATGTAATAATTCATTCATCTTTTCTTCCATCCCCTCCTCTTACATTCCACATAGCTATTTGTAGCTTCAACCTCCACCGCACACTGGTGCGCATCACCATGGGGAGAAGCCCTATCAGTGTGCTCTCTTGAGGTGCATGTGGCGGATGGACCATTGCAGCCCCCTTAAGGGCTAGCAGGGGTCGCTGCAAACAAGCCTTGCCTCTTGGACCCTTGGGTTATCTTGATGTAATAAATTAATAAAACAATTCATATTTACCTTATTTCTGAATTTATTTTAAGTGGTGGTACAGCTACATTTGACTGTGAATCAACAGTGTTCAAAAACAGAAGAGTATCTACTAAGTCATCAAATGTGTCTAAGGCATCTTCATGTATTTTACATTTAATTTTATCAAGATTCTCCAAAATTGTATTTATACCCAACTCTTTAGCTATATAAGTTCCAGATTTAGTCTATAAAAATATAACACTTATGATATCAATAAAATTGTTTGAGGCTAATCATGGGGCAGTGTGACTGTAAATGCTAGTGGTTGTGTGTGTAATCCCCACTCAAGGAAATTAATTTCCTTTTTATTTAATTTCCTTTCTTTACTCTGGTGTTGAGGCAAGGCACAGTGTTGAGTTTCACCTCGCAACAAGCAATGCCTCCAGAAGAGAGTGTTTTAACACTAGGTTCCATCTGCTTACCCTGCTATGTGCGGGATACAGCGTGAAACTGATTTCATATATATTTTTTAGTGAGCTATTAAAATAGAATAAAATATATTCTTACTTTGATGGTTATCGCTAAAAGCTTTAAAGCTTCTTGTTGCATTGAAGGATCTTGTGTACGAAACCAAGCTAATAACGCCTCCAGCAAATTTCTAGTGCCTGCTAACTCATCCTCTAGTTCCCAGCCTAAACGAAATTTCGCGAACAATAAATGTAAGGCCCGTTCACGTATTTCTTTAACAGGGTGACCTGAAATATATAAGCGGTTTAAATTTAGTATTTATTTTAAAAAAATGTTTTCACAAATATATCCTTATATGATTTAAATATTAAGTACTTACTCAATTTTTTTATATAAATACTTAAGGTGTCTGTAGGTGAAGATGTCATCGTAAAAAAAATAATACTAATAATATAAATATTATAAGTTGAATTACATTTTATATAAAATATACAACACAAACTAAAACCCCGTCAGCCGGTGTTTCATAAACATTGCTTAAGAAACTTCAAAGTCCAAAACTTCAATTTATCCACAAAGCCAAATTTAAACTGAAATTATATTTGACGTTAAAAAGCTTGTCTTTCTATATATCTTATCTGTGGGGTTCGTATAGATAAGCCAATGTTTAGAGTAGAAGGGGACGAGATGGTGGAAGAGGTCAATAGAAACATTTTTAGACTTTAAGTTAGCTCACATATCTTGAAAACGTCAAAATTGCATATTTTGCGTTATTTTGACTTTTCTTTTTGTTACCTAATTTTAAGACACTCTGTTTCCATTAAGAAACGTCCGTCTGCCAAAATCCTCAGGCAAAACTCACGCCACGCTTTGCCTAGTTACCTTATATTTCAATTTATCAATTGGCAATTGAACCCACAACCTTTTAACGTGAAACCTGAAACTGCTGCACCATTAAAAAGCTGTAAATGCACAGCTTGTGCCCCTGCGCTACGTCTGGCCTCTAACCATACTAAACGTGACAATCATTTTACGGGATGAATAGACACAAAAAGAGAAAAGTTTTTTTTACCATGATAACCAATAATTTTTGTTCATAAATACACTATTTTTTCCTTTTTAGTAATTTTTATACTAAGTTAAAAAGTGTCAGGTTAAATAATATTACTTAGTACTACTAAGTTTAGTAGGTTAAAATTACTTTTGTGTATATTGTGGTTTGTAAAATAGAAAACAAATATCCCGAGTACTTATTTGATCCTAGCATTTGTCTATTCACCCCTTATTTTGTATCGTTGACCCTACATTCTATATTATAAATAGAAATTACTTTAATTTTTGTATGCAATAATTTTTATTTGAGCTTTAAAACAAATTTTACTCTGTACTAAATATACTTACTCATAGTTCAATATATACCTTTGTAGAATTTTTAGAATTTTTAATTTCTAGTGTAGAATTTCGAGAATGGCATAGTTCAATATATACATTTTGTATTTAAAGTCACATTAATTGTCAAAATCTAGCGTAGTGTTTCTAACAACCCAATTTAAATATCACGTAAAAGTCACTTAAAATATTTAAAAAAATTTTTTACTGAAATTTTATTTCTTCTAACAATGATATAATTAGGAATTAGGTTACAGAAGTGAAACAGAAAAAGGAAAATAACACACAACACTAATATTACAAAATACAATTTTATGTATTGTAAATAATAAAACACCAATAGCATTCGAAAACACATATAAGTATTTACTCAGTGTTAATTATAGCAGCACTTTAAACAAATTCACAATATTTATTAATTAAAAACATTTAAATTACTAACAAAACAAGTACAATGAACTAGTCACAACCATATATTCTCAAGTTTGCAAGGGAAAATGTGTCCTGCTTAAATTAATAACTTTAATAGCAACTGAAAAGAGCCGAAACTTTGACAACTGTAGTTGACACATTGCAGTACTATATTTGACGGTTGATATATTGTAGAACGAAGTCTCCTAAGTCCTAACTATATATATAAAATTTTTCAAGCATAATTTGGCCCACACGTAGGTACTATTATAAGATATTTGATTAAAAAATGAATACGAGCTCTCTATTGTAAATTGTAATAAATACTGTGAGCTAGTATTGTTCCTTGCTACGCTAGGTGTCAAATCACAGGTTATCATTAAAAAACTACAAGCTAGATATATATCTAGCTTGTAGTCTGGAAGAAATCGCTAGTAAGCGATAACATCGCCTCTTGTATTTCACTATGTTATGTGCATTTCTAGATATAAGTTTTAACTTTGTGGTGTACAATAAAGTACACACACACACACATATATAAATATATATATTGATTTAATAATTACAGATGGCTGATATTAAAAACCTTTTGAAAGAAGCACGGAAACTGATAGATGAAAAAAAATATGATGAAGCTCAAGAATGTTGTAAAAATATTTTGCGAAAAGATAAGCAAAATTACATAGGCTTGGTTTTACTTGGTAAATCATTGCAGGAGTCTGATCAAGCAGCTTTAGCTTTTCAAAAAGCAATATCAACTAAAGTAGATCATCCCCTAGCTTGGCAAGGGTTGGCCAATTATTATGAACGAAAAGAAGATATATCCACTAAAAACAAACTTTTTACTGTATATGCTGAAATTTTAAAATTACAAGTAGAAAAAGAAAAAGTTGATGAAATTTTGAGCAAACTCAATCAACTGGGGCGTTCCTTAAAGGATAGCCAGGCTATAAATATTCTTATTGATTATATGGATAAGAAGTTGGATGGCAACAGTTTTATACATGCAGAAACACAGCTTTTGGATCTCTTAAATTCAGGTATACAATGTAAGGATGAGGATATTCCCAGAATAATACAATATTTAAAAGAAAAAATAAAAAAACAAAATAATAATTCATCATTACAAATTTTGTTAGGTAATATTATTATGCAAAGAAAAAATTTTAACATTGCATTTGAAGAAGTCTTAAACTTAGAATTTTTTAATTCTAGTGTAGAACTTCGAGAATGGCTTTGTAAGTATTTATGTACAAAATTCATACAAAATTATTCATTTGGTGAAGTCAATATTGAAGAGTATGTTGATAAAGTAACTGCAGGAATAGAAAATTCAAAATACCCAGGATTATTAAAAAGTATGATATGTTATAATAAAGAATTGTTTTTAGAAGCCTATAAACAGTGTGTACCCTTGGTTAATTATCAGGAAGCAGACCTCACTGAGGCAACATTTATAATAAAGTGTACATTGATGCTAAAAAAATGGTTGGTAGCCCAGAAACTTGCTACAAATTTCTTAATGAAAGTTAGAGATACAGATTTCACACACATTCTAAAGAAACTTCTATTTCTCTCGCTAGCTGAACAACAGAAATGGAAGCAAGCCATATCTGTGGCAAAACAAGTTCCTAATAACCTCTTCAATACAAATGAACATGCATTACTTGCAAAATGCTATATTGAGAGTAGTGAGAATGCTGGAAATATAATGGAAAGTTTGCAAACAACAGAATATCACATACAGCTCGAAGCATTGTTATTAATAAAGCAAGAAAAATTTACAGATGCTATATCCTTATTAGAGCAGTCTGCAGAAAATTCAATAAATTTATATTACATTGGCTTATCCTATTGGAAAATACATGAATATGATAAGTGTTATGTGAGTTTATTGAAAGCAGCTAAATTAAATGCTGAACATGAGGATACATTCATATATTTAGGAAAAGTTTTTCAATATTATAAATTAGATTATCAAAAAGCAAGAAGATGTTACGAAAAAGCATATTATCTTAATAATAATAATATAGAGACAGTACAACATTTGAGTGATGTATACCTTAGAATAGATCTCAAGAAAGATAATTTTGATCTATTATATAAAGCTTCACAGAATACCGAAATATCTCAGCCATGGATTAATTTTCGTTTAGGGCTACATTACACCAATAATAGGGATTGGGAAAATGCTATTATGCAGTTTCGAAATGTAATCAAATCAATCAATAACAAAGATGTAATGGCTTTTGAATGCTTAGCAGATGCCTATTTCTCTAGAGGATCATTTACTTCTGCATTAAAGACATATGATAAGGTTATGTCCATGAGTTCCGAAAAGACTCTTTACTGTCTTACTAAAATTGGTAATATTTATTCATTACTAACACAATATGACGATGCTATATCAACATTTAAAAAAGTTTTAATTAAAGATCCCAACTCACTTTTGGCTTTAAAGGGCATTTCGGATACCTGGTTAAAAATTGCGAAAAAACAATTTACCTCTAAATTATATGGTAGCGCTAGAGACACAGCACAAAATGCTGTAAATTATTTAGTCAAAGCACTATCAGAAGAACAGAAATATCTTTGTTTTTGGAATTTACTAGCGGACACTTTAATATTTATTACAAAATTACCTGATCAATATTCATTTGTATTTATTAATAGTACATTGAATAAAAATGAAGACATAGTTAAAAAAGACAAGCTTGATATTTATCCTCAAGCATTGGCATGCTACTCCCATATAGCAAAACTAAAACAACAATTTACCTCTTATGATTTAGCATCTACATATTTAAAATATTATTATGCATCTAAGAATATTAATAACTGTTATATATCATTTCAATTAAGTGTAGCTTGTGTTAAATTAAAACCTTCGTCTTGGCGTAACTGGAACTTACTAGGCAGAATATGTGTGTTCATGAAAAAGTTTTCCCTTGCTCAACATTGTTTTATTAAAGCCTTGTTAGTTACACGAAAATGGTCTAATGCCCCTATATGGTGTAATCTGGGAACCCTCTATGTAAAACTTAAACTTTATAAATTGGCAAATTATTGCTTTTGGCGTGGACAATCTACTTTACCTTCCTATCCTCAGAGCTGGATTGGTCAAGGGTTAATAGCAGAAGTCATTCGGGAAGAAGAAGCAATGGACCTATTTAGACATGCATCCCGCTTAGGTTATGATCCTGAAAGTGCTTTGGGATATGCTGACTGGGTGTGTCGCAGTTTAAAGAAATATGATTATAACAGTAGCCCAGAAATTAAATATGTTATAGACAGCTTATATGCAGTACCTTATGCAATGGATTTACTAATGTGGTTTTCAACATTTGAACCATGTAATCCTTGTGCTTGTAACATTTTGGGTATTTTACAGGAAAGGAGTGGACTTTTGAATACAGCCCTACAGTCATATGAAAAAGCTTTAAGGTATGCAGATGATAAAAAGAAGAATACGATTTTATTGAATATTGGAAGAATCTTTCTAAGGCAGAAGAAATATGATGAGGCTGTGAAAATTTACAAATCTATTACTGAAGCTAGTTTTGATTCAGCATGTGGGCTAGCACTTGCCTTATTTAAAAAAGGGCTTCATGAAGATTCTTATACAGCTTACGATACTGCTTATCACTGGCTTTGTGATAATGATGATGATAAAGCAAATCTCCTTATAGCTATGGCAGGAATCGTATACATGTTTAAAGGACTAAATGATGCAAAAACTTTACTCTTTCATAGTATTCAAGTATCAAAAAAGACGCCAAATCCATGTAGTTTATTTTCTATTTGTTCTTTAGGGATTATTCATTCTGATGAAAGTTTAGCAAATTTGGCCATAAGTGAGTTACAAAAATACGAAAAAGATAGTCAATACTGTTATGACATAGGTTTTCTAAAATCTTACCAGGCTGGGGAAGATCATAACAAAGCCGTTAAAGTATTAAGTAATTCTATACTTGATCATCCCAGTAATTCACAATTGTGGTTCATTATGGCGCAGTATTGTTTAAAAGAATCCTATATTAAACCAAAAATATCAAGTTGTTGCGCCCAAAAAGCTCTTAATTCGGCACATAATATCGAAAATAACTCAGCAAAAATTCTTGCGACTGCCAGTGTTGCTGAATATCTTGCTGGAGATAAGATTAAAGCTCTCTCGTTAGCTAAAATAGGACTTCACTTATATCCTTGCCAATCTGAAATTTGGGCTGCTTTATTACTTTCAGTTGTGACGAACAAAATATGGTCAGATAAACAACAGTGGATTTTAAGTGCTGTTACTCATGTGCGGAAAGATGTTACTACAACTAGAGCTCTCAGCCGGTGGTTTAATCTTATAGAAAAAAAAATTATGAGCAATTAAATGGATATGCATAATGTTTCTTATATCATTTCTTTTGTTTTTATTAATATTAAAAGTTGCTTCTCTATATACTCTACTGCTAAATACTATTGTAAAGTAGCAATAAAACAAATTTATAATTTTAATCAATTTTATAAACATTCACTAATTATAACGCAAGTGTACTTTTATATATAAGAAAAGAGCTGTAGATTAATATTTGTAATGTGTATTTTTACCAGACATCAAATTGTTTGAAATAATAATATTTTTTTTATAAAATTATTTATTCACATCATTTTTTATAATTCAAATATAAATATCTGATATTCTTCTAAAAACTGCCAGAAATTTATCCCCATTATTTCTAGTAACTTTTTGTCCTTCTTCTGTACTTTCATAAAGCTTATCAACTATTTTGTCATTTTTCTGAAATAAAACATTGATAAAATTTACCATATATTTGAGGTCTTTTGTAGTGTAGAAGGACAGCGTTTGACTGTATAAGTTAACGTAGCCAGATGTTGTCTAAATGAAAAGTGGGATTTATGAACATTTTAAGTAAAAAAGCGGGACAAAAATAAATAAATAACAAGGAGTTTATTTTTTATTTATCCATTATGCAAGTTTTAACTAAAGCTACCAATGGTGATAGATTTCAATATAAAAATATTTTTAAATGAAAAGAAAACTTACGCATATACTTATTTGTATTTCTGTGAAATATTAGTAACTAATTTAAATCTTAAAGTAATAAAAAAAATCACAGTACGTGGATGTAGAATAATCTGTGAAAAGCGGGAATTGTCCCGATCAGGACATTAAATTTTTGGGCTAAGAATCGGGACGTACCACCAAAATCGGGGCATCTGGCAACACTGGTATAAGTGATGATTTTGGAATCAGGGTAATGATTCAATTTATTTTGTTTTATTAATAGTATTAATACGCTCACTGTTTCTATTAAGCCAGGCTAGTAAACAAAGTGCAGCTTTGAGTTCCATCACTCAATACAAAGAATATCTATAAAATTTGGTGGAGATAGAGTATTTTACAGTGGCGTAGCGAGCTTAAGTCGCGCCCGGGCCAAAATAGTTTTACAGCGCCCCCAGGCGAACACAATTTTATTTCATATGTATGTTTAAATAGTTTTGCGGACTATTTGGCGCCCCTTTATGAGCGGCGCCCGGTGCATGATGACCCCCTCACTACGCCACTGGTATCTTAACACTTTTGAGTCCCTCTGCCACCTATCAGTGGCGTAGATAGGGTATTTGCTGCCTGGTTTTTTTTTTTAATGGTAAAAGGACAAGTATGGTAAAGCTTACGACTTGATGCCCTATAAAATAGTCAAAATAATTTTAGATTTCAGAACTTGGTAGAGTAGATATACAAATTTTTAATATATTTTTTTGCTTCAGAACTATAATAACTATACAGGGTGGAAGAGGCAGCGCTTCTTTTACTGAAACCGCATATAGGGTAAAATATTTCAAACCCGGAGCTAAAAAAATTTATCAAGATGCCTCAACAGTTTGGACGTAGGATTTTTTTTTCATTTCACGATTTTTTTCCATACCAGCATGTCGTGTCACGCACACATACACATACTACTACAAAAATACTTGAATGAAGCGTGTGCGACGTTGCCGCTTTGACAGGTAAGTGTGTGAGTGATAATATTACACTTTACAAATGATGTTTTTTTTTAAAACGATTATTTTATTATTTATTTTGTTTGAAAAAATAACTTTTTCATTTTTGGGAATTATTTTTTTAGGAATTATATTAGGCTTTTATAGAGTAGTTAAAACTGTGGTTTCATTTAAAGTGGTGCGTTCAATTCCAACCTGTATATAAGTTATAACATTAAATTTTGGTAAAAATTATTGCAAAAATTTAAAAACAGATGAAAAATTGACTGTCGACCTTGTTGCCCCTTTCCTTTTGATGCCCAGTGTGACTGCACCGCTTGCAACCCCCCCAGCTATGTCACTGCCACCTCTTCCACTTTATATGCGCAAAAAAGCATGAACATCACATAGTTTAAGCTAGCTGCATAGCTTAGCAATTGAGATACAATACATATATTAAAAACACTTTAATTATACACAATTTGCTAGCATTGTCAACTCACCAAATCTTCTTCTAATATTCTTTCAAATAATGGATGTTCCTCAAAATGAGTAACCATCCATTCATGTAAATCTTTTACATCAGTTATTGTGTAAACCAAACCCTGAAATTATTTAGTATGAACAAATGTTTAGGAGTATTTTAATGTCTTAAGAGTGTTATTTGATACTTAGAAAGATATTTATTGAAATGAGTTCTAAATCTAAAATAAGTATTTATTAGTTTTTTAAATTTTTATTTTTAAAATTATATCCATTCTTATAAAAGTGAATAGTAGTGAGGGAAAGTAAGATTATAGAATATGATAAATTAAGTTTATTTTAATAACCTTATATTATAAATCTTAATATATTATACAACTAGAATAACTTATATAAAAATATTATATTCCTATACTTACTTGCTCTGCAAGCACATATGCATATTCTGAAAGAAGCCATTTGTTAATAATCCGCCATTTATGTTTTGCTTTTTTGAAATGTGGATCCGGATACAAGAAAAACATTTTCTTTAACTGAAATATTTAAAAATGGTTAAATACATATACTTAAAATATCCTATCTGTTTAAAGGAAGTTTCTTAAATAATTACCTGGCCTTTATCAAAGAAATTAGGCAAATATTTCATTGCATTTGTCCTTAAAACTGCAATATTTTCATACTGATTTGAAAATTGAGTCCTTAATGCATGTATTCTATCGTTGACATAGTCTGAAACTTTAACCCTTATTTCTAGCCCCAGGATGAGATTGTTAGGAAACATTGGTGATAAGGTCACTGAAATTTGTAATAATTTTGATAAATTCATCTTTTTATCATTTAAATTGATACTAGATTAGAAAATCATGAATTACCTAACAGGCCTCCATAGCCACATCCGACATCTAAGAATTCTACTTTTTTATTCTCAGTAGACTCCTTTTTTATGATAGGATAAAGCTCTGACCAATCATAACTATCAGGATGCACGGGGCTAAAATTGATTAATTATTATAATTTAAAACAACTAAAATCCTAACAAAGTTTACATATTAACACTAATAACATGTGTTTTATTGAAACATACTAATCAAAACAGTGATCAGCAATTGGATTTGAATGTGCGCGTTGTCTGTAATATTTTTTTTGTGGCAGTGACATATTTGTTGTATATTATTTCATTGCTAAATTACAAATTTCAATATATTTTCAGTAATATATTACGAAATTAACAAAAAGAAAATAGGTTATGACTTGTACAGCACATCACTACACTAGATATAGTCCGTAAGTCCGACACAGGCAATAGCAATAGGTAAATGTGTTCTGTGGTCCGACACAAGTGTTATTGCATATGGGAAGCTCGTGCGGTTAATTGCGCAGAATAGCCATGGGCGTAATGTAACATCACCAGTTATAGAAACTGCATACTTGACAAATCACTGCTTAGCTAGTTTCGGGCTGCGGCCGAAACTAGTTACGCGGTTATTCGAAACCCGGCTAGCTACGCTGTTATTCGCAACTACGTATGTGCCTGTACACGTAACCATTATTTCATATACGTAGTTTCATGACAGTAAGCACTGCTTACTGTCGGCCGCAGCCCGAAACTAGCTAAGCGGTGATTTGTCAAGTATGCAGTTTCTGTAACTGGTGATGTTACATTACGCCCATGGCTAGTAAGCACAGTTACAATCGTTTGCGACGTTCACTTCACACTTGTATATCTTAAGCACATTGGGATTTATTATGTGATAATAATGAATCGTTACGTT
>DWGR01004185.1:0-11382 GCA_018247715.1 Heliconius burneyi | reverse complement strand
TTAATGGACGATAAAACTCGTTTAAATATAATTATTCATTACAATAAAACAAAATTGACCACTGACGCCCTCGTGACACATTTAAGACGACTAAGATTTTTATATACATTTCTTTATTAACTACTCTAGTACACATTTTTTTATTCTTTTCTTTCATTTATACAACTATGCTCCCTCTGCCTACCTTGCTACCTGCGGGATATAGCGTGAAGTTAAAAAAAATATGTATGCCCTGCCTTAATAAGATAACATATGCATATCGTAGGAGATATCATAAATTCAATATAAGTAATTACAATTCATTGATAGTAACTGATAAACGTATATGATAAGCATAATCGAATATACAACAACCGCAGATAGAGTCATTTAGCACACAAAAGGTAATTTAGTTTCTTAACGATCGTATCGCCGAAAACGTCTTTCTATTCTGTCATTATGCTTATGCAAATATCGGTGACTCATTGTTAGTTAAAACTTTCTAGAACAGTTCAGTACGAGTTGGAGTCCTCTTGAACTGAATTACAGATAAAAAATAACAATTTGGCAACTGAGGAAAGGAAAATAGATTTCTTTTATATATTAAAGTTAAAATAATTATTATTGATTTATTGTAATATAATGTAAAACACATACAATAAATATAAATAGATAAATATCTATTAAACAGATATAGATGTATGTTTATTGTATTTTTTTTATATTAATGCGCATTTCTTCATTCTTTATCTGTTCAGATAATGCCGTTGACATTGAAACATTGTTAAATAACATATTACTGTCGCCTAAAAATATGAATATAAACGAAAGTAAAAGTATTTTTGAAAACAAATGAACTAACGATCATAATGATTTTTTTTATTTATCTTATCATAACGAGGATACTAACTTTTAAGATATTAGTATATGTATGTTTGATGTAACGTCCCTCTTTTTCATAAGATTATATATAAATAGAATTATACATAATTACAAATAAATATGTAAAATAACCTCAAAATGACGCAATAAGTACAAGCATGTGATATAACCATATTTTATAATAATTATTAAATTCGTTTTTCTCAATAATAAAATTATCCTTGTCACTCAATTGGTAGCTTTGAGACGGGATAGGAATTGTGATGCAGTTTTCTTCGACTGCACAGTAAAAATAACTAAAAAGAAATAAGCAGTAAACAATATACTTACAGCACAATCCGCAAAAGAAACCTAATTGCGTAGAGTAATTGTAAATCCATTTACTTTTTACTTTTACGTTGATCACCACTCCACAGACTATAATGAACTTTTTAAGCACGACTCGCAACAAGCGCCAGATAACTTAAACTTACCTGAAAAAGATGAAAAAAAAAGACGTTAATTAAAACGAAATGAGTTTCGTTCAATTTATTAAATCGATTTTATTGGACGCGATAAAAGACTTCAACATTGCCAATTTATTTGACTTTTGTGGCTATTTAGTGGGGTCGTCTCATTTTAAACCATTAATAAAAGTACATCCTGTGAAACTTCAATTCATTAACTTGGTAGATAACTTTATTTTAAATATTCTTTTTCTAAATATACGCCATGTTTAAAAAAAAACAAAATATTGTTTTTTTTTTAATAAATTGAACAATATTTTTTATCTTGTACAATAAAGAAAGATTCCTTTTTTAAATGCTTGTCACAATATGTATTTTAAATTACGCCAAGGAGATCAACGCAGCCAGATATATTTAAATATTTATTTAAATATTTATTTATTAGAATAGAATTTATAACTAGAATATAACTTAGTCAAAACTATTGTGATGTATTTGGGACTTTGCATCGTTGTAAGTAATGAAATCGATTCCTAATCGAGAAACATCTACTCGTATAATCATATTATTTGTGTTTCGAAATCATCTCGAAAATGCGTGGAAATATATAAAATGAAAACATAAAAATCAGCTTCTCGCTGTATCCCGCACTCCGCAGAGTAGGCAGATTGAACCCAGTGTAAAGACACTCCGTTCCCCACTTTCTGCCGAATTCTAGAAGCATTGCGTGTTGAGTGGCAGAACTCAAAGCCACGTTTTGCCTAGACACCAGAAAGAAGAAAATAAAAATGTTAACAAATAATTCACTTCCTCGAGTGGGATCGAACCCACAACCGTCGCGTTACAGTCACACCCTTGTGCCGGTGCGCCTCGACAGCCTCTCTAATTTACTTTATCCATCCAAATACATGTACCTGTTATTTTAAACAATTAAATCTTCTTACGATTACAACACAGTATCAAAGGCAGATTGCCCAAGCCATTATTAGTACAGATGCCTTTTAACGTGGCATACATTGCGCGTGGGCGTCAGGGTCACATATCACAATACTAAGCAAATAATCAATGAATGACAAATTAATAAAGGTGTACCGGTTCAGAACAGGCCACAATTAGCCTACGTGTACTTTGTAGGAGAATGAATCACATATTATCATCGTTTTAGTACTTAGATATATATGCGCTTGCGCATGACTTTTAAATGATTTTAGTTAAATGAAAAATGATAGATGCCTGCACAAAACGTACGAGCCTAGACTGGTTTGAAGTTGTAATATTAGATGTATATGAATATGACACGAGATACGAGAAAATCGATATTCTTATCTTTTTTTTAATTATTTTTACATATCATTCATGGATATGTCGTTGTTTGGTTAAATGGATTGGAGAATGAAAATATTTTAAGCATAATTGATATCGAGAATTGATACCATCAGCTATGTATTCACATTTTTTCAGTTTGGCGCTTTATCCTGCAGACAGTCGAAAATGTGAACGAAAACTAGTAACAAAACATTAAATTCTTGACTTTTCAACAAATTTGAGACAGAGATCAAGTTTAGTGCCGAAATTGAACGACCCTATATGTAATCCTAGAGCGGAGAAATAAATTCACCGACTTCCCAGTCAAACCAACAACCATCACGTTTATAGTCAAACTCTGTCCCACTGCGCTTTCATTACTAAATTCTCTTTCATTATTTAAAAAATTATGCCTATCGCAATAAGTCAAGCGAACAATATTAAAATATTGCAATTTATTACCAATTTGTAACACTAATCTATCAGTTTTACATTTATCTAATCAAATGTGTAATTAAATACGCATCGTATCAGCAGGAATTTTCCATTTATAATATTTTTTGCAAAAACATATAATCTCGAGGTGACTGTTAACATTAATACCTTGTATTGATTTCAGATTTCTATTACATTTTATAACCTTTAAAATTCACTTTTTAACCTTTAAAAATAGTTATAAGAATGCAATTGGATTGTACCTGCATTCAATTCTCATCCGAGAAAAAGTTAACATTCACATGTTGTGAATTTTGTGTTGTGTTACCCATAACCCCAGCCAGTGGCGGTGGAGAAGAAGCACCACGAGGTTTTAGCAAGTACTATAGGCAAACTACATCTGTCACTCCATGATGAATAAATCACTAGAGTCCACACTTGGGCGGTGTACCCGTAAAAGGGTTTCGCCACCTAACAAGAATCTTACCAAAAATGGTAGTAAAATTTAGAACTTAACTCTCCCTCTCTCTCTATCTTTCTGTTTAGTCAAACAAAACACGTAAAAATGCAAAATCCCATACAGTATACAAGTAGAAGTGTGAATTTATGAACGTGGTTAGCATAATAGTAGTTTACGCACACATATAGATTATGATGGATTCGCTGTTGCGTGGGCCAGGCGTCTGTCGGGTATGCTAATGCTGCAGCTCCAGGGAGGTTACATTATTACTAGCTTGTAACATTAGTTTGTAATCGAGATGTGGGAACTTTGTCAAATGTCAATATGTGGTGAATGGTGGTGCTCGGTTGGGATTGTGTTAAATTTATTAGTCCATTTCCTGTCGTCATCAAGGAAGAATGTATCACAAGTAATATGATTTTCTGCAGCTGAGATTCCATTTAAGATGTTTAATCGGTCTCGATGGATCATATTCCAAGTTAGCACACAACTTGGCACTCATATATATCTCGTTTTGTTTATCGGTGAAATGGAGAACGTGTTATTAAATATTGACATTAGCGTTTTTATAAATAGATAAATTCCGTAAATCTTTCTTAATGAAGGAAAATTATTTATGTATGTGATACTGGTATATCAGTATTCCTTTTTGTGTTTTAGGTTCACGCTGTATTCCGCATGTCGCATGATACCCAGAGGGAACCTAGTATTAAAACATTCCGTTTCTCGCTTTCCTCCCAATTTTCGAGACCATTCGCTTTAAAGACGTTTCTGAGTGGTAAGCCATGACAGCCAAAACATTTTTAACTACAACAACAATACAATAAAAAAAATGAGAACTCCATTATTTTGCAAACACCAATTGTTTATCACATCAACATCCTATCATTCCAAGTAAATGTTTTGTATACAACACACTCAACAGTCAACACTGTCGCTCGAACAATCGCTCGACCGATCGTTTCCTTAGTTTATTGACATCCAATACTTTGTAAAGGAGATATTATTAGTAAACAAGAGCAGCAATAGAGAAGAACAATGAAAGAAACGTGTCGATTTGCATTTCGAAATGCGATGCAGTGTTCTCAAGCGCAGGCTATCCAGTTGGCATTTCTCAATATGGAGATACTTGAGAATGAGATTACAACATTGAAAAATGATGTACAATTTGTTCAGAAGCGAATTAGTACTTGCTTTCTTGTCAATTTTATATTTTTTTATTATTCACATTTGATAGTTGTAATTTTCTTGATAGAAGATACATTTTATTTTTCAAGGGATTTAAGTCTACAGTTGGGTTTCAAGTTCCAGGTACTATTGGTACCTGGGAGGTCTCAGAGAGAGGCCTGAGGCGTGAATCCATGATATACAAAAAAAATCTCCTGTCTTTATTTTCTGTGGTTTAAGTTGATATAGACAGAAATATTGCGTGCAATCAGACCGGGGAAATACATTCCATTGGGTGATTTGAATTTGAAATGATAGCGTGCGCGTCAAACATACTCCAACGTCATAACGACTCAGCAATATAAATTAGTTTGTATAATAAATTAATGGAAGGCAAAGGGAACCTGGGAACCTAGTGTTAAGACACCGTTCCCATTAAAACATTATCATTTCCTTCTTTCCACCAAATTAAGAAGGTATCGTATCTTGAATAGCGGAATTTAACGCCACATTTAGCCTGGTTACCAAAACAAGATGTAAATTCAATTTCCTTAAAATGGGAATAAAACTCATAACCGTAGCGTTTAAAGCCGTACGCATGTGCAACTGCGCAATGACTACGAAGTTTTCTCTAAATATATGTTCAAGAAATTTTATTATATGTTTTGTTATACTAAGTTCAAGTTCCTAGTCTAGGTGACTTCAAAACAGATAGCTACCTGTATGCAAATCTAAATGTAGGTAGAGATTACCTTATTGAATATTCCAAGCAGTAAAAGCTTAGTCACATTATATTGACAACTCAAAATGGACTCATTTATTTTGTTGTGGGACTTGTCAAGGCAACAAATATTTAATACGAATTAGAAAAAAATATGTAATAATAATATAGAGCGTGGCACATTATGTTATTTAATAAAGTCTGGTAGCGTTTGAGTGCAACCATGATAGTGCATTCGATCTCCACTCGAAGATATATTAATAATTTCATTTCCCAGCTCTAAACAACACGTGGCCATTGAGTTCTGCCACTCACCACCCAATCTCTTCATAATTCAACTAAAAGCAAAGAATTGAGAGTCTTAACACTAGGTTTTCTCTAACTACCCTGCTATAATATAGTTTTTAGCAAGTATTACTGATTAATACGTTTATATTTGATATTTAGTATTCCTTAGGACTACGGTTAGTCTTTATATTTTAATTTTATTATAATAATATAAACATAAAACAAGCTCACAGTCTATATCTTTGTAAGAAATACATTTCAAACATTGTTAGCTAAAACCAAATAACACTCATTAGATGCCACTGGCACAATCTAAATTGCCATACGATAAACAACCAGCAATTTCATACCAGCTTTGGTATAAAATACAACTGAAATTCTAATTTTCCGATACCCTTCCATAAATGCCCATGTTGGGCTGGGGTGGGCTACGATCCATCACGGTGAAGCCTAGGATTACCCATCTTAAGCCCTAGGCATTCTGAATCTGAAGCAAATTAAACTTAATTAAACATTCTGATGACTTTGAAGAAGCGAGCGGCGCCCAGTAGACGCGTTCGCAACATTAATTATGTGTAATTTGCTGTGTTATTGCGTAAGGAGCGGCTAAATGCATTTGTTGGTATTAGAAAATGTTTGGATTCATTCCATCTAACTTTGAAGCAACTTCAGAATTTAAGAAACGATCTTTAACTATAATATTGCACAGGGAACGGATGCTTAATGCTTGGGTTCCAATTGTCTACCCTACTTATGTAGGATCATCACATCATCCTTAAAGAAGTAATAACTCTTCGAAGAAATATACACGTTTTACAAATAATCATAATTTTGATTCTTTAAAGGACGTTATAGGCTTTAAAGGATGATATCAATATATAATAGAATAAAAAATACTATGCATTTTTCATCCAATTGTCAGCACTAAAACAAAAAGACTTCTCTGTTAACGACCTTATTAATGTAAATTAAATCATCATACAATATATCATACAATGAACTCACATTTGCTAAGTTTTTTTTATATTTTTAGCACAAAACTAAATCGAATTGGCAACAATGTAGCTTTATTTTCAATGTATTTAACAAAAATAAAAGACTTTTTCGCTATTCTGATCTAAATAGTTATGGTTTCGATAAGTCGCAATTACAAAATTAACATTTACGATCCACTTTTATATCTTTTCTATATTTAAAGAGCCCTTTCAGCAACTACCGACACTGGTCAATGTGGTTTGAGATAACGTAAATAGATTTAATAATAAACAACATGTTCTCCCCCTTAGCTTGCGGTGCAGGTGAAGCGATAAGGGAAGTACTGTGGTCTTTCTTAGATAGTTTGATAAGAAATTTCGTTGGGACATCATTACTCTCAACAGTATCAGGGGATTATTTGTATATTCGAATTTCTCAATTTTTCCTTCCAGATCAACTTTGTATCGTGACATTTTTATGATATAGACTACTCGTCGCAAGCAATTTTGTATATTGATATATGTTGGAAGTAATATAGATATCATATTCCCCTCGAGCAAATAAAATATTTAATAATTTTATTTCTATCGTGACAAGGCAAGACGCGCAGTTGAGTTCCGGCACTCGGTATCTACTAAGCACGCTATGCCCCAGATTATGACGGAAAGAGGGAATCGGAAGTATCTTAGGTTCCCAGGTTCCCTCTGCCTACCGGATACAGAGTGAAACTAAAAAATATATGAATATTTGTGTCATTGAATCCACTAACCACCATTTACATTTAATTAACATCACCTTAACAAACTTACTACGCCAAGCAGAGAAAACGAGCTACAAACAAAATAGAAAACACGATATTTTTGTTACATTATAATTAGAAACGCGTTATCTCCCATCACAGATCTGGAGATCATGAATATGCAAGCGTATAAACGCATCGTGACTCATAAAACATGTGGCTGATAACGCTGGTAAATAATACTTGTTAACGACTGGGGCCCATTGAACTGATAACTCTGTTTACACTTCGCTTCAACTAGGGTGGAGACGAAAATAGAATACTGCAGTGTTGAATTTACCGTAATCGATTTTAGTGCAGGTTACTAAGAGAAAAAAATGGTTATCTCAGCGGGATAGCAGGATATGCATGTAGCAGGGTAGGCAGAGGAATCAGAGAATAAGAAACTTCGTTTACAATTTTCGCGATTTTCAACAAATTGCCTTAACGTTTTTGTTTCGTTATCAAAATTGTCCCCAACCGGAAATCGAACAGTTAAGCACTGTGCAGTTGTACCACTACTACCTGAGGATTTCTTTCTCCAATCATTTAATTGTGAATACATAAAAACAATACTTATTCTCTCTTATATTACTTGACGTAAACTCAAATCGCTTCTTTTAATTAAGAAACAAACTTTGTTCTACGAAATGGCCCTTAATCTAAAACACCTTCACATACAGCTTCCCCGAATTGGCCCATCAAAAAATTTAGGGCCCATTTCTCCCGCGCAACAAACACGAAAGAACATTGGCCCGTTCGAATGTAAAACCGAAATCGATCTGACAGGCGCACTCATGGGGACGGGCCCCGTGCTCTCACGTGACATCGCAGACGTAGCGGCTCGTATCGTTTATTACGCATATATAATCACTATTTAACAGTTGATTAACGTCATGGCGCAGTATGCAACAGTACACACGACGGCTGTGAGTTCGATTCCTACTTGGCGTAGGCCGAAATTAATCTGACGGGTGCCCTCATCGGGACGGGCCACGTGCCCTCAGATGTAGCAACTCTTTTCGTTTATAACGCATATATAATCACTCTTATTAAATACCTCGTACGAAGAATATGATTTGTATAGAAAAACAGCACAATAACGAGCTGGTCATAAAATAGTGTAGACCACACGAGAGAAACCAGTAGCGACATACTATATATGTGCACTAGTACATATGTGCACGACCATACCATACGACTTAATTTATATTCTTAATCGACTTATAAAAAAAGAGTATATTTTTCCAAGTTCTTACTATAAACGTAGTATGTGATGATAAACATTGGTTCAAATTCAACGACGTTATATTACGTCATCGCGATGCTGTTAGCATATCAACTTATCTTAAGGACATCAAAAGGTTAAATACCTTAGTATTACGTACAAAGGGCGAAACAGGTGCCCAGAATATTTGAATAAGTTTCTAAGCTTAAACAAAAACGAATATTCCAGATAATTAAATAAGCCACATATGTATTTGATTTCAGGTCATATTTTTAAAGAACGGGAAATACTTAAGGGAACTGGGAACCTACTGTTACGATTCTCTCTTTACCCGCTTTTCGGCAAATTCCAGAGACATTGCGTGTTGTTGCAGCGCGACGTTGAGTAGCGGAACTGAACGTCGCGCTTTGCCTCGTTGTCAGAGAGGGAATCGAACCCACAACCAATGCTTTTATATTTAAATCAATACTAATAATACTCATAGATTTATTTTTATTTTCACATATCATATAGAGTATACTTACGTATAGGAATATTACTGACTGATCTATACTTCTTGTCAATTTTTTATATATTACATGTTATGTATCAACATTTTATGACAGACTTCGCCTATACAAATCGTTGAAACAATAATATGAATGCTTATTTTCAAAGAATCTACAAAGCTTTGATGGACTGTAAGTTTTCAAGTCAAAATGGCGTCAACTCAACACATAGTCCAAAGAATTAACACAAAACAAGTAAAAACGTGACGAGACGTCGATGCTACAACAATTTCAACCATTTAAGTAACTCAAGCATTTTCAACCTTATCAAGAAAGGAAACTGAGGTTATCTTGTCAACACTAAATGAGAACTATTTATAATAACGCGGAAACGTCACAACTCTAAATGGCGGTGTTCTGGCAATTATCTTGACAAATGCTCCGCTAACGAAGCCGGTTCGTGTACCCATATTTGACGCGAGGTGATGCCAATGGGGAACTAATGATGGGTACAATGGGGTATGATCAGTTCTAATACATAAAGGTAATATGGGTAAAACTTAAAAGGAAATTAGTGTAGGCATTCATTATTTGTCTATTTACAAGAAATTAAAAAAAATATTGTCTCTGTTTTTATTGACAACTAATGCTAATGGGTAAAAAGGTAATAAGTAAAATCACTTAATGAGTAAGTACATACTAAGATTAATAGAAAAACTTCTTTCTTAAGCGTTTACTTAAAAAAGAATAAAAATTCAAACTGTAGTAGCTGACTCGAAATAAATATTATTAATAAAATTTGGAAAAATATACGAGTATAATAGTACCTTACAAACATTTGTTAACTCGTTGCATAAAATATAATATCAATTTAAGAAAGACATCTTACAAAAAAGAAGAATATTTGAATACACAAGACATTCACATGTATAAATATGACAGACATACGACTTCATACCATTACGTACGTATTTATAAATAGCTCTCAACTCTGAGTGATTGATTTTGAGAGCGATCTTGAGATGCCGTTTTGCATAAATAGATATTATAAAAACGGCGAAATTCAAGTCTGCGCTGTCTTCTTCAAGTGGGTTTCGGAACATACGATCATTCCGCTTCGGTCAGACATTATCACACTGCAATAACGGCTTCTAATAGTTTTATCTCAGCAACAAATGCCTTTTATATTAATAATTCAATAAGGAATTATAATACTAATTTTAATACTAGTTTAGTAGAGTTTAGCTCTAGTGGCCTCACTAACCGATAAGGCCAATCAAATAGAGTAATTATCAGCATACGCTGGTGAAAGCTCATTTCATTATCTATCGTCATTCACTGCGACACCTATTTACTTGTAATTTTGGTTATCGTACATTTTATTACGTTCAAAGTAATTTTTCAACACGAAACCGCGTTGAACACGTTTATTACATTTTAATTGCCTTGTTCCGTGTGTATGTGTATGTTACATACATACAAGTGTGATTTTAGGCCGTTCGTAATATTACAGGCTTGTTAATTTTCCCACTTTCGCATGACTTTGTGGGTCGCTTAAAGAGGCTTCGATAATATTATAATTTAATATTTTATTACATTAATTTCTAAATGCTAAGTAAATAGTACTATCGGTCGCCTAAAACTGGTTTCATAAAGTAAAACGTGGCCTTTACGATTTAATATACTATATAACATTTTAAACTTGGGAGAAAAGTATATACGTAGTGTCTTAACACTGCGGTTAAGTTACTTAACATATGTTACTTATATTATATGTAAAATGTAATTAGTGACAACCAGAAAAAGAATTTACCAAATCGATCTATTCAGTAAAGAAATTGAGATAAAGTCTTAATATATAAAATATATAATACGCATCGAATTGAGAGCCTTCGGATTTTACGCCGTTAAAAAAAGTATACAAAAATATTTTTGTTACGCTGAATTATCCAGGCAAAGCGCGGTGTTGAGTTCTGCCACTCAATACCTCCAGAATTTGTAACAAAGTGGGGAATTGAGTGTCTTAACACTAGGTTCCCTCTGCCTACCCTGCTGTGTGCGGGATACAGCGTGAAGCCGATTTAATTTTTTTATTTTAAATTTAATTTGTATTGTCATGAAACAAAGTTAAGCGGTTAACGCGTCAGCGTAGACATACATTCATTTACTATATTGACACACATTTCATCATGTACACAAAACTCTAATGTAAATGGTTATTATTGTTATT
>DWGR01004184.1:0-11383 GCA_018247715.1 Heliconius burneyi | reverse complement strand
GGCCGGCAACGCACCTGTAGCTCCTCTGGGGTTGCACGGGGTCGTGGGCGGCGGTGATCACTTACCATCAGGTGACCCGAACGCTCGTTTGCCTTGTCCTTATACCATAAAAAAAAAAAAAGTAAATAAAGCAATATTATATTAAATGCTTTCAGCTTCACGTTGTGTGGATGTAGCGGGGTTGGCAGACACTATGGAGTGTCTTAACACTAAGCGGGCAGTGGTCCCGGTTCCACCAAATTCTGGAGCTATTGCTTGTTGAGTGACGGAATTCGACGCCGCGCCTTTGCATCGATAACAGAAGGAAGAAATAAAAATAATAAATATATGTACTTTCTAAATTTTTATGTATTCTTAAAATATATATTTTCTTCCTAAAGTGTGGAATAACATTAAAAACATTTCAATTCATGGGATATTACTTCGTTGTACCTTCAGGTTCGTACGTCTCTGTCACTAGTGGTTGCTTGACCTCGATCTTAATAATTCAATGTTAACAATCTACCATTACATAGCGGAGATGGTATCAAACATTCCTAGCCGTTCACCTAAATACACCCTTGCGTAATATCTGTTTCTACACTCGAAGACTTACACGAAATATATACTGCGTTACTTTGAAGTAGCTATAAGGATATATATACTCGTATATTATTTTAGAATAGGTAAAACATTAATTACGTTTAAACAGTAATTAATTTGGTAATTATGAGGCTTATAATAAGAATGGGTTTCATCGTACGCGATAGTTCAAGGTCCAAATTTCTCTTGAAACAAAAATTATAACTACTAACCGAAAATATTTCTTTTATTTAAGCTTCACGCTGTATCCCGCACGTAGCAGGGTAGACAGAGGGAACCTAGTGTTAAGACACTCCGTTCCCCACTTTCTACCAACTTCTGAAAGCACTGCGTGTTGAGTGGCAGAACTCCAACGCCTCGCTTTGCCTCGACACCAGAAAGAACACACGAGACGAAGAATACACGAAGAAGGACCAATCGAAAATAAATTGATTAGTCATATTACAAAGTGCTCTTCTATTTGTGATTTTTTTTAAATTTTTGGTTTAAAATTATAGACCAGTAATACAAAAATATGAGGATAATAGATACGGTTAATTTATTTTTTAGCACAGCTTGTAGATGAAACTGGAAACCCAAGAAGGCAAAGGTCGGCGGAATTCTCTTTGCCTTCTTGTGCTGACTAGTTACCAGAGCGAGGTAGTGAAATTATTAAACATTTCATTTGCCCGATTAGAATTCGAACCCACAACCGACGACTGACAATTTTGTTTATTCATTGAAAATGCCAATGTATAATATTTATATATTTTTAATAATCGTATAACAAAGTTTGTTATAATATTCTATTTAATTGGATATGACTAAAATAACAATTACAACTAAAAGAAACACGAAATTATATCGATAAAATATTCAAGTAGGACGTTGCGTGACACCGCTGTGTATTTTTGCGCTAAGCTAAATGCGGCTTAACGTTTTATCAAGTTGGCTACACAATAGAAATTTGTTGTTACATTTAACGTCGGTGGTAAGCATTAAGGATGCTACTGTTTTCACAGACATCTCTAGTACTTTGTACTTTTGACCGGCTAAAGTTGAAATGCAAATTATTTTAAGCTTATACTTTGTTCAAGTTTTGTTGAACACAAAAACAGTAAAACATATATGTTTTTACTGTCAAAGCTCTTGTTCCTTTTAAATGTTAAATTAATAATTGAGGCTAGTCATAGCGCAGGGGCACAATGTGTAAAAGCGATTGATTGTGGGTTCGATCCCAACTCGAAGAAATGAAATATGCAATTAAATTTATATTTCTACTTCTTCGCTCTGGTGTCGAGGCAGAAACAACAAAAAAACACAACACGCAATGCCTCGATAATTCGGGAGAAAGTGGGGATTGGAGTGTCTTAACACTACAGTTCCTTTTGCCTACCCTGTTCTATGGGGGTTACAGCGTGAAGATGATTTAATTTTTATTTCAGTTTAATAATCTTATTAAGAAGAGCAAACACAAGTTCTTATTAGAACTGAAACGAAGAAGTATAAAAAATATGTTTCTACAAATATATATAAAATAGTTATTGGTACAAGTGTACAGTTATAAGTCAGTGTCTGTTAAAGTCTGAATTAATAATAACAGCTTGACTTTAGTCTCGTACAAAATGACTACATACATACATTAAAAGAAGATGTCAAAAGAATATAATATATAAGAGAAATAATAACAAAAGAAATAATTTCTCTTTCGGTATTTGCATAGTAATTTATTTAATGATTTACGTTGGCAATAAACCAAAGCGAGTACAATAGATTTTTTGGTAAGCTCCGTCACATTGTCGGCCACGAGAGCAACGTTTGTCTGTTTTAAACGAGACAACGTGGGCTTTAGTGAGGCCTAAACAAAATGTGTGTGATTTATGTAAGGTTCGTCGGCATTTGTACATAAATAGACAAAAATGTGTACATATCATTTATAACACCAATTTCATCACATGATGAGTTCTTTACTGTGATATGGCTATGGGATGACCAGAACTTAATTTTTTTTAAATATATAGATAATATTTAGGTTTCACTAAATATATAGCGAGTGTGAGCACAATACATTGTGACAATAAGGTATCCGGAAATAATATAGTGGAATTGCAAGATATTCTTTGAAAAAAGAAAACATAAAGCAAGAGACGCAGACAGAACATAGTCTTTACGACTTCATTCTTCATATTCTGCCCGACTTCATGACTTTTCGTATGACGTACAATTGGTGAAATTCAATTGAAATGTGAAATTGTTGATTTTTGTATCGCTAAGTCAAGCACTGCCGTACCATCCTTTTTTGAAACCATTTTTGCATATTTTTGATTCACTCACTCACTGATCTTTAAAATAAAACAAGTACTTCCCATATACCTAGAGAGCTGATATTTCGTACACGTTGACAATTTAATGCCCACACAAAAAGAAAAACTATCAAATGTAGGTACGTTGATAATTATAAGAAACTGTATGAGCTCAGCCAAATTATTATACCGATTATCACCATAATACCTTGAAGCAAAGCAGAAATTATATGAAACTTATATAATACCTTATTTGATTATATTATATGAAATTATATGAAGTATGTAACCATAAAATTTTAGGGCTTCTCTCCTCCTCAAAAAAATCTGACCTCCTTTTCAAAAAAAATGTCGGTCAGAAATTACATTTCTTTTTTAAATCTATACGGATATCCTAAACCTGAAGTGTGTGACTTTATTTCAAAACAGTCGTGTTTTTTGAAGTGCATATAGTTTAACATATTTACACAATATCTACCAAAAAACAAAAAAAATCAATTTAAAAAAATGAGTGCCTGTCCGTCTTTTTATTTATCCAGTACAGCTGAAATATGTTTTTTGACAATTTTAATGGAAAATGAAGATATTTTTAGCTTATAAAGCAAAATATTTTTAGATATCTCGCAGGATTCCAGTATAAAAAGTAATACTGGAATCCTGCGGGATCGAGATTGGATCGTTCTTACGTAGATATGGAATAGTTTAAATATTTTTTTAAACTATTCCATATCTACGTTTAAATATTTTTTTATGGATAGATATGGAATAGTTTAAATATTTTTTTTCAAATAAAATCTTTGAGATTTCCCTAAAAACACTTAACATAAATAATATAAAATAAAAATTCGTATAGTTCAAGCGGGCGAGCTTTTGATTCTCTGCAAGCGAGCGTTTAAGTCATGTTTCTGTTTGAGATAGAGATAAAGCCAATATGAAGTGCTAAAATATGAAACGTGTGCTTTGATAGATGGACCGCATCGCCAGCTGTTTGTTCATTCATAACTTCATCACATACGAGTACCCAGTTATACTTAGTTGTTCGGCTACCGTGGCTAAAATATTCTATGCAATATACATTTTTTTATAAAAATAACTGATATTTGTTGTGTTATAACGAAATAAAATAAATGTTATTTGAAATTTAGCAATCAGGAGTTATTATTATTTTTAAATTTGTATATTATATTAAAAAATATTGATTTATTTTATATTTATTGTGGCGCAACGGCACAAGGTGTGACTGTAACGCGGCGGTTGTGGGTTCGAATCCTACTCGAGGAAGTGAAATATTTATTAACGTTGTTTTTATTGGGCAAAAGCGCGGCGTTGAGTTCTGCCATTCAACACGCAATGCCTTCAGAATTTGACAGAAAGTGGGAAAAAGTGTGTCTAACCACTATGTTCCCTCTGTCTACATACCGTAACTACCACAAATAGTACCCTAATAGGGTGACACAAGGTAGATTTATTTAACCGTAACTTATAAACCACAAATCACCGTACCTATCTCTATAAAGTCGCTATGTTCCTTCGAAAGTGTCGTATGTTTTATAAAGAAATACATCGACAAAAGAGAAATATCTCAGTTGAAAATAACATTGTAAGGAACGTTCTACAGCTTTGCGACAATACATAATATGACGTGTTATTCTGATAGAATACAAGATACGGAATAATGCAACAATATTTGCTTTCAGATAAAAATGAACATTTATATATGCTTAGCTCCACATGAATGTTACAATAGGAACTCTAGCCCAAGCACGAATAACTATCGAAAAGTATTCGAATCGTTGTCGATACCAATTTGTTTAGGAATTTAACAACATCCTATATAAATTCTAATATACGAGTATGTATACACAATTTTTATTTTCATTGAGTTCTGCCACTCAACACGCAATGCCTCCAGAATTCGGCAGAAAGTAGGGAACGGAGTGTCTTAACACTAGGTTTCCTCTGCCTACCCTGCGTGCGGGATACAGCGTGATGCTAAATAATATAATAATAATTATTATTATTACTTGTTTAGATTACATCTATGACTGTTAACTGGTTGATTGTCATCAATCTACTGTATGAATCCATAACTATTTTTCAGTATATTACATGTAGCTTAGTTAGAAATGTATGCAGGTACTTTTAACTGTTTTAATTAGTTCAGACAAGAATAAGACCTCCTCCGTTCTTTCTTAATCTTCGCTGACTGCTGTTCGTGAACGCTTATGAGCTATTCATGTGGACAATTCGAACGAACGTAACTTTCAAGACCTAGATGCCTAGTTGTCTACATACATATATCTAAAAAATAGCACTTTAAGATTTGTATCCCAATATTTATATTATTTACGTGAAGGATGACGTTGATAAATTTAAGTTATAAATTGTCGTTCGTATATATCGTTTTGTTTTGTTCAAAAATTGATAAATTTGCACAAAACTTTTACATCTTTCAAGACAAAAATATACATATGTAGACTTCTTCATAATAAGAAAAGCAACATAAAATAAGACGGTTTATATTAAGACTCATAAGCAGCAGGTGTGCGTACTTAGTCCAGTTAACTTGATATAACCTTTGAAAATAGAAATTTTAAACTTAGCCTCTCATCTTACAGTATTTCCGTAAAACATTCGACAGCTGTTTTCTCTGCTAATTGAATACTTCATAAGTTTATAATCATTTTAAAATAAGAATCGGCATTCAGAGCTAAAATTATAAGACTTAAATTTCCATTTTACAGTACTTACTTCGAAAAGTTGTTCCCTAGCGTGTCTCAGCTGCGTGTCTCTGGCACTCAAAGCTGCTGCCAGTTGGAGCGAGCGTTCCGCTTCGTCGCGAGCGTGCCGCAAGAGCGCCGCTCGTTCGCGTTCTCGCTCAGCGCGCTCTGCTCCTAGCGCGGACGAGGCGCCACTCCGAGAACGCATCTGCATAAATATATTATGCTTTTTAATATTAAATTTAGTATGAAATTAATATTTTATTGTATTAAATTTGTTTACAGCTTTTGAGTTGTTACGTACATACTTTTGTACTTAATTTATCTATATAGTTATATATAGTGGCTGAAATATTGGTTTGACGCAATTTGTCCTAAAATAATACATTTAAATGTACAATTGTAGAGAAAAATATTATAAAATAAAATCTCTTCAATCTATTGACCGCTCTATAAGCAATGAGTAAATCGAAATTCCATTTATTCATAGCTGAATGTGAAACAAACAACAGTATCTCTATTGTTTAAATTAAATAAATATATATCATACGCTACTGATACAAATAATTTCTGCAGATAATAATCAATGTTTTCAATTAATATTGTATTGTTTTTTAAAAGCTAATAATTAGATTGAGGTCGTGGCGCAGGCGTACAAAGCTTACAAGTAACTGTTAACGCGACAGGTTGTAGGTTCGATGCCCACGTGAGGAAATGAAAAATTTTACATTTTAATTTTCTTCCTTCTGGTATCGAAACAAAGTGCGGCGTTGACTTCCCCCACTCAACACGTAATGTCTCAAGAATTCGGCGGAAAATGGGGAACGGAGTGTTTTAACACTAGGTTCCCCCTACCTATTTCGCTGTGTGCGGGATACAGCGCGACGCTACAAGAAAAAAATAAGTTTTTCTACGTCCATATCGCTAACTGTACAGCAATTACCATAAAACTGAAAACTTAAAATGTAATTGAAAGGAACAATTCACGGGCTAATTTATAAAATAAGGTGTAGTAAAATATGTTACACTGTGTGTATGCGTAGTCCTTTATTAAAGTACCTGTTCATAATTTCTAATGAAGTCCCTGAGCTCCTTCTCTTTGTCCTCGAGAGTCGCGTACAGTTGCTTCATTTGATTCAGCAAATCAAATTTCTCGGCTTTGAGTCGTTTCTTGTCGGCTTTCAAAGCTGCAATAAAAGGTACTGTTAGTTCTATACTTGCTTCGACGCTGAGGTGTTTTATTCATTTTGTTTCCACTATTTCGGTACAACGAAATACTCTTTGGGGAAAATCCCACTTATATATTCCCGAATATTTTCTTTTTGGCAAATTTGTTTTGTATTATGAACATTTGTCGAACTATTTTAGATGCATCAATATTTATTATTACATACATATATAAATGTTTATTTGCGAGAATATACAAAATATGTGAGGCTGTAGTGGCGCAGAGGCACGAGGGAGTGACTGTAACGCAACGGTTGTGGGTTGGATTCCCACTCGAGGAAGTGAATTATTTATTTTCGCTTATATTTCCATTTTTTCGCTCTGATGTCGAGGCAATGCGCGGCGTTGAGTTCTGCCACTCAACACGCAATGCCTCCAGAATTAGGCAGAAAGTGGGGAACGGAGTGTCTTAACACTGGGTTCCCTCTACCTACCCTGCTGTGTGCGAGATTTTTTTTTGAAACGTGCGTACGGGTCACCTGATAGTAAGTGATCACCGCCGCCCACGACACCGCGTAACACCAGAGGAGCTACTGGTGCGTTGTCAGCTTTTGGGGTGGCTGGGCCGCGGAGCCCGGCATTACCTAATGCGAAACGCAGTGGCATAAAGCCACTACTTCACGCCGGTTTTAAATGCTGGGGGTGGTAATTATCCGGTCGAGTCTGCCTATGCGTGTCGCCATTGCTGGCAACGTGACTCTCCCACTCGTACTTTAGTCGCCTCTTACGACACCACCAGTACCAGGGTGATCCTATTCTAAGCCGGGAACACACGGCTAAAAATACAGCGTGAAGCTGTTTTTACAAAGTATGTATCATTTTCTAACAATGACCAGTAAGATTTATTAAAAATGTAAGTATTAAATTTTTCAATTGACAGATACATTGAGACCAGTTCGATATGTAAAACAAGTTATATCTCACCTTTCTAAATTAATATCTAAGACCAAACTTGTTCCCAACTGTAATCATATGTGTCTGTATTATAGGTACCTAATATCCACATGTTAAGTAAACTCGTATAATGAAAATTACAACATATTATAATTTTATTTTAATTGATTATCATGATTATCATTCAAACCAGTTGTGGCGCAGGAGCACAAGCGTGGGTTCGATTTCCACTCGAGAAAATGATATATTTAATATTTTCATTTCCTCACGCGGCGCTGAGTTCCGTCTCTCACAACGCAATGCCCCCAGAATTCAGCAGAAAGTGGGGAGCGGAGTGTCTTAACGCTAGGCTCCCTAAACCTACCCATGAAACTGAAAAAAGAGAAATATTATCATAACATTTTCCTACTAGATACTAACACATCAATACAAAATTACAATTGTACATTAAAGCACAATGGCCTTTAGCGATTAGGAAGCTTATACGCTGATAAGCGCCCTTTGATCGTTGCTTCATTGAGCGCATCAAATGACTCGACGTCTGTCGTTTTACCCTATTGTGCTAATATAATGCATCCGTACGGACATCCGACCCGATTTTCAGATGAAACGGGAGGCTTTTCTAATGGTTATTGGTTCGTATATAAATTATCTATTGCATATTGGTTCAACGGTTCACATTTGTCATCAACGGGATTTTAACGAGGTCTGTATTCATACTTTATATAATTCTTCTAACTTTACCGTATTATTAAAGTTTTTCTGTTATCAAAGATAAGTAGAAGCAATCATTGATATTTTTATCATGGTAGAAAATGGAAAACATTTTCTATACACTTTTCACGCTGTATTCCGCACAAGCGGGGTAGGCAGAGGGAACCTAGTGTGAAGATGCTCAGTTCCCCTTTTTCCGCCGCATTCTGAAGTATTAAGTTTTGAATGGCAGAACTCAACGCCGCGCTTTGCCTTGACACCAGAGCGAAGAAATAAAAATATAAATTAAAATAAATATTTAATTCTCGAGTGCGGATTGAATCCACGACCAGTTGCGTTTACAGTACTTGCGCTCCTGCGTCACGACTGGCCTCATTACTTACACAATGTATCTATTATATTATTAACATGAGACACATAAAAAAATTATGATCAAATAGATCCAATAATGGCGAATTTGATATCTTATATATTATAACTGGTAAAGTTAAGGAAGTGAAATATTTAATTACGTTTATATTTCCATTTCTTCGCTCTGGTGTCGAGGTAAAGCGCGGCGTTGAGTTCTGCCACTCAACACGCAATGCCTCCAGAATTCAGCAGAAAGTGGGCAAGTGAGTGTCTTAACACTAGGTTCCCTCTGCCTACCCTGCTGCGTGCGGGATAGAGCATGAAGCTGATTTAAAATTTTTTTATTGATAAAATCTAAAACTATTAACATTGATATTTCTCGTTTCATTTGACACATAGGGTACACTATTTTGATGTATTGGATGGCAAACAATCATTTTTATTGCTACAACGGTACTTTGTTTTAAGCTTTCAGGTATAATAACGACTGTTTTATGTCGAACATTCCGACGTCAAATGAAATTGCTAAGAGCGGTTTTACTATTTACTTTTCTTAAATCGTTTTTTCAGTTTTATTCTTGTTTAGATAGAGATATAAATAATTATGATATATAAAGAGATAGAAATATAAATGAATAGAGGCCGTCGTGGCGCAGCGGCACAAGGGTGTGACTGTAACGCGACGGTTGTGGGCTCGATGCCCACTAGAGGAAGTGAAATATTTACTTACGCTTGTATTTCCATTTCTTGGCTCTGGTGTCAAGGCAAAGCCCGGGGTTGAGATCTGCCACTCAACACGCAATGCCTCCAGAATTCCGCAGAAAGTGGGGAGCGGAGTGTCTTAACATTAGGTTCCCTCTGCCTACCCTGTTGTGTGCGTGATACAGCGTGAAGCTGATTTTAAGATATATAAATTCATTAAACTTAACCTTTCATGTATATAACTTTCCATTATCTCTATAAAAAACATTTATCTAGATTAAGACACTTACTACAACCACTATCTATTTCGTTGAAAGTAAACGTCGATAAAAGTCGAAGATCAACCCTCGAGTTAACGTGACTAGTAAACTAATTTGCTCTTACGCTTCCAACAAGATACTTTACCAAACATTATGAGTTTAGTTTATCAAACTGTCGGTATCCTACTTCTTTTTCCAATCATGAACGGAGGCTTTAACAAATTGCCTATCTTAGTTCGCGGTATTACAGTGGATTTGGCTTCGTAGCGTAGCGTAGCATAGATAAAAACATAATATTTTATCTTCACTACGATGTTTCAAGAAAATATTAAGGAAAATAAGTCAGTTTGTGAGCCGCTTTAATATATCTCAAATTTGGTGGGCTTGATTAATGTAGACGTTGGCAAATGTTTGTTATAAACATAAAATCTGCAATTAACGTTTTAGTAACACTACAAAACAAAATTATATTAAAAAACCTACAGTTAACAGCTTCTCTGGCTAGCAACAGCTCTTTCTCCAGTTGCTGAGGATCGAGAGAAGGCCCCTCTTCCGAGTCCCCCTGGGCCCTTTCAATCAACACGTTCCCCGCCTCGCCCCGCTCCGCTGCCGCCACCAGTAAACGCCGCACTCGCGTCAGCTCCGCCTGCATCAAGGATTAATCGCTATCGATTTATAAACTCCGCTTCTCCCAATATTGCCAGCTATATAGAAACAAATTAGAGGAAGTCACGCGAACGTAATATTGACTTTACCATGTACGTACATACTATAGGTTAGATAGGCTTAGTTAATTTGGTATAATTTCAGTGAATTGTGTTGTACCTACTGGTAATGATACTCTGTATTGTAAATTTTATATACTAAAACTAAAAAACTGTTTTTCTGTTTGTGAATATTAAAATATCGCAATAGAGGAAGAAAATAAGTTATAAGAAAATTCTCAACAGTCTAATCATACTAAAATGTTTAGTTCCGTTTCAGAATTTCCTCCGCCTTTGAAGTTTTGCGCTGGAAAAAAACGGGAAAACAAATTAAAAGGCAACCTGCAGACGTTCATTTTCAAGACGCAGACGACGAGCTAGCTGCGCGGCGGTTAGCATCCCCGGGGACGCGGGCACCTCTTCCTGGCGTGATCTGTCTGAGCGCCCGCCTGGAGATCCTGCACCTGATTTTTTTATATTTATGTGATTAAATATTACAATCAACACTCAGGTGGTAAAGTAATATATGTATAATTTATCTTGCTTACATATATTTCACATAGAATTTTTATCATACATAAATTCATGATAAAATGTACTACTACACTAATTTCTATACAAAAAAAAATTAAATAAGACGTCTCATATTGTAACTGTTTCCCCATCAGTAGGATTAAACCCACAACTGCCGCGTTAACAGTCGCATGTTAATGCCCCTGCGCCACGACAGCCTCATATAACTACAAATTATAACTAAAATGATAATAAGCAATAAACATAGCAATGTAAAAGGTATCCCAGTCACGAAAGCGGCCCCGTCCGCGTCCAGACGAATCGATTATTCGTTTTATCATGCGTCAGGGACGCAGGTGTGTATGCACCCTGTTTTAGTGCAGCGAGTCGAGTACAGACTTTGCCGATCAATTCTCTTACGAGATACTTATGAC
>DWGR01004183.1:0-11384 GCA_018247715.1 Heliconius burneyi | reverse complement strand
GAAATAAAAATACTTATTCAGACGCTGTGGCTCTGTACCACGACGGCCTCTGTCGATATAGATATTTATTTTTAAAAATCACCCGTATCTCGTAAAATTACATGTAATTGCCACAAAATAAATATAAGGCTAAATAAGAGTGATAAGCGGCGAGACATCGAATCAACGTTTCCCTTTAGCCTTCTTGAAAATAATAAAAATATTTATGCTATGTAAAGATACACCTTGTACCCACTTAAGTTGAGAGCTTTGGATAAAATTTTAATTTTAAAATCATTTACAAGTATTTGAATATTATGCTACAGTTGCATATTTAGATTTTACTTAAAAAACAAATAGATAACTAAGTAATTTCCATTTTCCGCCGTGGTTAAACCAATATAACTGGAATGGAAAACCAACCCCAATGCCATGGCGTTGGTTTTCCATCACTCAACTAACACTGACTCTAGAGTACTACATTTGAAAAACGTTTAAAGAAATGCGTATAGCGGAATTTGAATCCGATCCTCTCGGAAATTGTCTAAGTGCTCTAACCACAAAGCTAATATATATGTTCCCATGAAATTCAATAACAAGCTTGCATTTAATTTAAGTAACTAGCATCTTTCTTAAGAGATTTTGACAAATTTCCGTTACGCGTTAAATATTTGCTTTGAATTATCAGTATCGGAAGCAATGCAATCTGTATATTAAATATTTTTATCAATTTATTTTACACTTAGAAAACCAAATTTGTTTTTATAGCAGACGTGGCTTCAAGTAAAAAAATTTTTTGAAACGTAGTTCCTTTAAACTCTGAGTTATATCAAGCTATAGTGCAAAAAAATATTAAAAAGTCGGAATATATAATTATATTTTTTATACAAAAAACTCGGTGCTATGACCCATATCGTGCTACGAGGTCGCATCTGTCGCAAAGTGCCTTCAATATTGTGATGGGGAACACATGAAACCGCGTAATTTTAATTTAATGAAATTCTCCTTTAAAAAACGCTAGTACCGTAGAATATAATTTGATTGCAATTCGGATTTTTATTTGTTATTTTGTTTACGAAATACTAATTATATTCCTTAACATGATATATGGTCGTGGCGCAGTGGGACAACGTTTGAGAGTAGACGCGGGATCGAAACCCAATCTGGAAAATTAATATTTTTTTCCTTAAATTCACGCTGAAGGTAAACGAAGCGTGGGAGCCTAGTGTTAAGACACTCTTCCCTTGAAGATATTTCTGACTCCCATTTTCCTAATTTTCAAGGCAAGTGGCGGAGCTCAACGTCGGGCTTTGTCTCGTTACCAGAAGCGAATGTGAAAGTATTTATTACTTAAATTACCCGAAGTGGAACCGACCCCACTATATTAAAAATATGACTAAAATATAATAATGTTTCATATTTCAAATACGAGTATAAAATTTAAGCGTCTGTCAGCTAAAAATTGAATAAAACTCATAAAACGTGCAACAAAACGCCGACACGACCTCTACAAGCTAATATGCGTCGCTATGAGGCAGCTGAGCCCATCTTATGAGCTATATAGGATATACTGACTAAATTATTTCTTATAAATTTATACTAATATTACAAATCATATGTGTTTGTTTGGTTGATCGTATTTATCTTAGAAACTACCGACTTGAATTTTCAAAGTGATTGTGAGTTGAATAGTCATCAGTCCATATTGAGAAAATCTATTAGGCTATGTAATAGGACGTTGATCGTTTCTATGTAACTCGTTGTACTCGTTGTAGTTGTATAGTAGGGTAGGTAAAAGGAACCTAGGAACCTCTTTTCGCCAAAGTCAGAAGCATTGCGTGTTTAGTGACGAAACTCAACGCTACGCTTAGCCTAGTTACCAGGGCGAAAAAATGAAATTATTGAATATCTAACTTCCTCGAGTGAGAAGTAAACTTACAATCTGTGGCATTTAAAGTTGCATGCTTGTACCTCTTGCCACTTCAGGTCATGGTTAAAACATAGTTTTTTGTTATATAAATATGTAAGGAACGCGTTATTGAAAAGTGTCTTAATGGACACGCGACGATTGTAGGTTCGATATCCACTCGCGAAATGTTTATATTTAAGATTTATTTATAAATTATTTTGCTAAGTCTTGTTTAACAAAGTTGCCGGCGGTGAAAGTTGTGAAAGCTATCTTTGCATGCATAGATAGATGCATAGAATACGAACTGTTTTAACAGCAGGCTCCCTCGATTACCCTACTATATGGGGGATACGAGCTAAAAAAATATTGGCTTCAGGACACATTACCTACAGGTGTTGCGATTTTATAAATATGTGGAAGTAAATTATGTATCCAAATTCCAAATTACCAAAATTATATCTAAAAAAAGTTATTCAACAAATCAGCATGCCCATTATCATGTTGTTAATGCACACAGCACAATCGAACAATAATTATGATAATATCAAGTACGATCTGAAATTCGTAATTAAACGACCAAACACGAATAATCCATATATGCGGTAAAGCGTCACGTACCTACTCCGAAAATCTGAAATAGATCGAAATTATAACCTGCTAGTATTATCTTTCACTAATATTTGCTTGTGGTTGTGTTTAGCCTAAATATTGGCTGATTATTGAATTTTTGATTGAAATTGAGACATTTACCATAATGTAGAACAATAAATAGGTGACGCAGTGGTACAAGCATATGACTGTAAGCGCGACGGATGTGGGTTTATTTTCCATGTGGAGCAAAGAGCGAGAAATAGAAAAAATAGGTAATTAAAAAAACACAATATAGAGTACACATTAAGACACTCCAACTTGGCACATACTTAACCAACATAAAACAGGTTATGAAGACAAAACCTGGTGAAGAGACCTCGTTTTCCATCAGCTCAACGAATTCGAAACATTGTTCAACGCCGCACATTGACTTAAAGAGCAGGGAAGATAGAATAATGGGAAATTAATTAAATTTAAGTCAGATCAAAATACATATAAAATCTATTCGCAGTATTGTAAGTGTCATAATAAAAACTACGTATGAGTATACATACAAAACACGGATGCTGAAAGCAATTGAATAAGTCTCATATAATGACTGACGCCTGTACTCTCTACACAAACGAAATTCAACGTAAATTCTACATAAATAAGGCTTAAATTCACACAACAGTTGGGAAAATGTGAAAAAATATAAATTTCAAAGGCTTATTTTATAGAACTATCGAGGTTTCATATTCACGGTATATTACTTGCCGCGGGTTTTAATCTTCGTTGTTTACTTTTTGCCCTTTGTGGTGTATCGACTGTCTATTGTTTTGAATGGAGTCCCATATTCAATATACGTTTAATGGGTGGATGGTGAAATACCTTTGTCTCCTTTTTTTTACTTTTTTAAAACTCTACCATCTGATTGAAAACGCGATGCTTGTGAGTTTGATTTTCAACTGGGGCGAATTGGTTATTTTTATTTATTTTCCCTGGTACAGGTACAGGTAAAGGGCGGCGTTGGGTTCCACCCCTCAACACGCATCTCACCCAAAGCTAACGTTTCTATTTTCTCTATTTGATCTATAGTATGACAAACTTTATGTATTTACCTATGTTTATAACTCTACCGTTATTGAGTGACAGAAAGACAACACTAAATTATTACACTTAGAAGGTTGAAATGATTTTTAAGAGAGTATAGGGGAAAAAAGTCCAAAATTTATAGGGAAATCCCAAAAATTAAATATTCCATTTTACCTTTTAAAGTACACGTAAAAAAATATCATATCTATTTAAAATTTTGAATGATATCTCTACAACATCCTGTAGTTATCCTACCTACTTTACATATTTACTCGTAATTTCACAATAATATGTCTAACGAGGGTTTCCAACAAAACACTTATCCCGCATGCCTTTACATTTGACTGGACGAAATCCTACATCCTTTTGTGACTGTCACGTTCTTATTATGGAGAGGTGTCTTTGAATTATTCTGCTCTAATACACTCTATGTTATGTAGAGAATGGAAATTAAATTTTTATTAATTTACCTTAAAATGGTCGACTTTTTAACGTGAAACGATATTTGAATATGTTTTGTCTATTTTCAAGTTCGCCATGAAAGTGGACAAAATGCAGAGTTAATATCTGCCAATAATGACACAATATCTACAAAATCGAGAGGAAAGTTGGGAACAGAGTGTCTGAGCACAGAGTAAGCTACTCGTTTATGTAGGAAAAACCTAGAGCTATTTAGAGAAACATTATTTGCGTCATTTAAGATTTCTCAATATATTAATGTTTCTTTTTGTTTCAATTCAACTGAAATTGAAAACTTGAAATTAGTTGAAATTTGAAAATTGTCGGAATTCAACGCTGCGCTTTGCCTTTGTGAGACCAAAGCGAGGAAATAAACAAATAAAATAGATCATTTCCTAGAGTGGCAATCGAATCCACAACCTGCCATGTTTATAGTCGCACGTTTGTGCACCTGCACCATGACTGGCATCAAATGTGTTTTATATTTTGTGTCTTTCGTGTTAGCAATTTTTTTTCCCAAAAATTATTGTGTAAATAACAACAACAAAAATGATCTTACAAAAAGCATGCAGAATTTGGAAATTAACTAACTACATGTAACTTAAATAGTTTCAGTGTAGTCGTATTTATGTACAAGAAGATCCAATAAAAAAGATCAACCAATAAGCCCGTTTCTGTCTCAAAGGGCATTTGTGCGCTAAAACGTGAAGGTATGCGGGACAAATGCTTTGTAATGTGAAAATCGTTCTATTTTTTTTATAACAAGTATCTCTCGCATTACTATTAACTCTATTTTTAAAAAAATATATAATTTTAAAATTGTATGGCACTTGTGATATATTTTTATTTTCTTGTTTATATAATTATTGTGTATATTTGTGTATTGAACAATATCTAACTTTATAAACGCAATGATTGCGAGTTCGATTTGAATATAAAAAAGTGCTAAAAAAATATTTTAACAGCAATAGTTTAAATTTAAGCTATTTTTTTTTTTAATTTTTAACATATCTTTAAATGTACAGTGAATTAAACACTTGGGCTTAACTTTATTATATTTTTTATTAACGTTAATTTAAAATTGTGTAATGTATGAAATTTTTTTACATCGTTACAAGCCTTTTTGGTTTTTTAGATGTTGTTGTTGACTTGTCACTCAATGTCCCCAAAAACGACGACGACGGAAAGTGGTACTGGCGGAGAGTCTAATCTCTATGTTCCCTCTGCCTATTCTGCTATATAAAAAATAATTCATGTAGCACCCAACATTGGATGATTCGTACAAACACAAGCAAATTGAAACTCAGAATTTACAAATAAGAGACTAGTTCCAAAGCTAATGACTATTCAAGAAGTTATCATTTGCTCAAGGCGGGATTAAAGGCACCTATTCCGTTGATTTACCGGCGGTATCTGCATAATGCCGTCCACTCAGTGAATTCTACTTACCAAGCATTATTTTGCTGAGGAAATTAATATTATAAATTTTTATTTAAATAAATATTTAATGCACAATAAGTTAGTCTCGCTATATATGAAATGATGGCTGACATCATAAGCTGCGTCATTGGGACTGGACAAAAGGTGTCATAACACTCAGTACTATTTCTCTCTCAATATATGTGAAAGGCTTATTACTTCTTTCTCTTTTAATAGTAATAAATATAAATGGGGCTGTTGTAGCGCAACGGCACATCCTCTGGTAACAAAACCAATCGCGGTGTTGGGCTCCGTCACTTAATACAATATCTCAAAAATAAAGCGATACGGGAAAAACAGAGTGTTTTTGCACTAGGTTTCTACTGTCATTCATTGCCACTCATTGCCACAGCGTGAAGCTACTAAAAAAACAGAATTAATATATCTTGATTCTGTGAATAATTTTCTCATCTCTGTATTACGGTCTTCACTGTACACTCTACAGTCGCAGAGTAACACTTTGTTATGCTAACTAGAAGCTCTTTGCATTAAATAATATTAGAGTTCTCAACTATCGACTCTACTTCAACGTTATATAAAATGGAAATAATGGTAGGAAACTGAAAAATATAATTTTGCTGATCCATCAAGATATAAAGCGGCGATGAGTTACGCAATTAGCATGTTAGAATTCCTCAAAGTAAATTGGTTTCACAACAATTGTTATAATTTATTTTTATTTTTTTTATTTAGATTCACATCCGCTCTATTTTTATATTCCATATTTTGTCTTCTCGCAATATTCTTTCACCCACTTCCACAGCTTGGCTGGAAGAAATCTCTTAAAGAGAGGCTCACCTTTTTTTCTGTTAAATGTATTTTTTTTAATGTTGAATGCAATAAAGAATATTATAGGGTCATTCTGATATTGATCTCAGCTACAAAAAATGTAATGCCTCCAGAATTCGGCAGAAAATGAGGAACGGAGTGTCTTAACACTGGGTTCCTTCTACCTACCCTGCTGTGTACGGAATATAGCATGAAGTTGATATCGCTCTCGGTACGCGCAAAAAAAGTGAAGCTAGATTTTTATATTTTTCTGAAAATTCATGTTATTATTTCACTATATTTTAGTGTTAAAATGCTTTACATAATATATTTACAGAGATAACTCTCTCTATGTAAACGTGTAGTAAACTCTCTCTAAGTAATTTTCCAGAGAGCGAGTCGAACGACCAATAATAAAATATCATAAAGTACAACTAAACTGAGTGACGATAGATTTGGTGAGATACCCACTCGGGGCAAATAATTATTTATATTTTTTCATACTGGCAAAATAAATACAGGCATTTTTTGCCTTACTTTATTAAAAAACTAAAATCTATTTTATTTGTCGAATAAAGAAAGTTATATAACATCCTTTCCCGTACGTTTTTTCTAGAACCCATCTACATTTTAAATCCCCGCACTGCTAGGTAGCTATGCAAGTATGCTGGTTTTAGTGACGAATTGATAGGTCTGTCAGTCCGTAGCTGTAAACATTTGACTTGATTAAAATATATTCTTAAATTAAATATCAAGTAGTACGTGGCTTATTCTGTTAAGAGGAATAGATGTTAAATAAATTGCGGTCATGGCGTCTTCTCGCTTTCACGCTTTTCCCATTATATCTGATTAAGCACATGCAACTTAATATTACGTATAACTTCATTACTTACATTTTCCCCAATTTCGGAATCATTGTTAAGTAATAAAAATCAACGCCGCGCTTTGTCTGTCCCACATAATAAAACATAATATTTCTCCGAATAGAGCAGATAACCCACAACTGTTATTTATATTTATAATCATAATCACGAAGGCCTCATAGTAGGGGAGAAAGAAAGGTTAAGACACTTCGCTCTCCATTTTCCCCCAGATTCTGAAGGCATTGTGTGTTGAGACCCAACATCGTGATTTGCCTCGACACCAGAGCGAAGAAATGACTGATTCTATAATATTAAATATTTCATCTTCTCAACTCGGAATCGAACCCACAACCTATCGCGTTTACGGTCATACGCTTGCGACACAATGACTTTACAATATATAAAATAATAATAAAAAAATTAGTAAACATTTCACAAAAATAAAATTGTTACTTGGTCTAAAGTGATAGCTCTGTATTAAGGTGACCGTTTATTCAATAAAGACTGTAAATGAGTTTCAAGTCAGCGGCACTTTGACTCAGTTATATTTACTGCATCTGCATAACGTCCACTGCGAACTTTTTAATGTCCTCTTTGGATAAATTCTCTTTGTTAGGAATTTACTTAATATTGTAATTTAAATGCCGACTTAAAATTAACGCCGTCATGACTTAGTGCTACAACTTGTTAGGTGTGGATTCGATCCCCATTCGGAGGTATAAATTATTTTCATATATTCGATTCGATGAATCGCGGTGCTGAGTTTTGTTATTCGATACGCAATTATAAGAATTCGGGTAAAATAGGAAAAGCAGTGTCTGAGCACAAGGTTATTTCTTTCTATCCTCATCTATGGGGGATAATGCGTGAAACTGAAGAATAAAATATTTTATGTTTCAAAATGGGGAATGGAGTGTCAAAAATATATTCCATTTTGCATGGAGCTGTCAAGAAAAGGAAACTAAAAAATCTATAAAGAAATTTATCAAAGTTATAGTGAAATTGTTCATCTAAAAAATTATGGTTCATTAATTAGTTGCATAAACCTTCGTGCTTCATGTCGCATATAGCGTTCCCGCGTCCGCTGAGGAAATCTAGTGTTTTGACACTCTATTTCCTACTTTTCGCTTAAAATTCAAGACACGAAGTAGTATTGACTGGCTGAACTCCTCAATGCCGCCCTTTGCAACCAGAACAGAAAAATAAAAATAATTTAAATATAAATCAATCCTTCTAGTGGAAACTGAACTCACAACCGTGTTGATTACGCTCAAATACTGTGCCGCTTGGTCCCGATGACCTTAATAATATCGCGTTGTTCTTTACATAAATTATTTAATGCATTTTGAGAAATCTATTAAATATTTGTTAATCTTTATAATTACTTACTTTAAGCTTATACTAAGAAGGGCCTATTTCTATTTTAATTTTCTTTAATACCATCTAACACTATACTCGTATATGGCGGTTAAGGTTCCATTCCCACGCACGTGATTTATCTATTCTCATTTCCTCGCTCTAGTTAAAAAACAGCTTTGATTTGTGTAACTTAACAAGAAATGTTAAAAAAATAGATATGTATGTTGAGAACGGAGTGTCTTAACACTAGATACCCTCCACCTACTCTGCTATATTTGGCACAAAGCGTATAGCAAAAATAATCTCATGACAATCTTAATACAAAGAAATGACAATAAAAAGGCATATTTCCTGATAAGCCCAAAAAGCACAATAATTGCGTCGCTCTGATTTAGTACAGCTTATCTGCATAATGCCGTCGGGGACGCGACTCAGCGGACTTTAATACCTTCACTTTGTTTTAAGTGTGGCTTCTTGTTTGTTGATTTATTGTACTAGTTTACGATTGTGATTTTGGCTGTATTTTAGAGTTATTTTTGTATATTATATGGTTTCACGCTGTATCCTGTATAAAGCAGAGCAGATAGGGAAGACACCTTCTCGTTCCTCAGTTTCTGCCAAATTTCATAGACTGATTGGTGCAACTCAACGCTACGTTTTGTCAGTTTATCAGAAAAAACTTGCCATTTCCCCGATTTAGAATTGAACGCACAACCGTTAGTAATTGTTTTTATTTATGATGTCTGTGGATGAAGTCTGTGGACCCACAACAATCGCGTTTACAGTCACTGAGGCTCTACGCCACGAAGAAGACATCACATATTTAATATTTTCTTAGATAATTATTACACATCGATCTTGATTAAGAAATTACAATTTCAATACGTACAAATCTAAATGGAAAATTATATAATTCCGAAACAATCCTACAGGTCGTGGGTTCAATCATAATGCAATTGCTATTCGGCTCCCATATTATTAATAATGTCAAAAGCTCAAGTGCCATACAATGGTACTAGACTAATATTAAACACTGTTCAGCTCGCAGTGCCATTAACTAAATGACCATCCCTCTAAGCGATTCCATTTTGGTTTGAGTGTGGTACAAACTATGAAATATATAATATTACAATAGTCACCGTGGAAAATCTTAGTTTTCCCGTTCCTGTTGGAATTCGGAGGACTGCGTTGTGAATGTTCCCCTCTGCTCCCTTTCTAAGTCGTCCATGCGTGGTATGTCAGTCATCCAGTACTATGCTCCTCCTTTCCATCGTTACGCTTGATATGAATCCACTATACGAATTTATATTTTTTGTTTTTATACAAACATATGTATTTATATATCAGCTTTATGCTGTATCCCACACGAAGCAGGGTAAGCAGAGGAAACCTCGTGTTACGGCAATCCGTTCCCCACTTTCCGCCGACTTCTGGAGGTATTGCGTGTTGAGTGATGGAAATCCACGCCGTGCTTTGCCTCGACACCAGAGTAAAGAAATGAAAATATAAATTTAGATAATTATTTCATTGCCTCAAGGGGATCGAACCCACAATCAGTCGATTTTGTAGCACACTTTGCGCCACGACTGGTAATAACTATAATTTAATTAAAACTTATCAAAATTTAAATACAAAACAAAAAACTCTAATAGCATATAAAAACCTCCTCTCTCTCATCACTTGCTCTACAAAGCGCGTACAGAGACAGAAATCGACTGTCGCAGTGTACGTAATTGTCACAGAACATTTGACCACATAATAATTACTCTACGTAGAGCCGCGGCCGCTCTCACGAAACTTTTATATAATTATTTAAACGATATAAAGCCTTTACAGTCTTCACTTTAATTTTAACATGTAAATGAGTTTCGTTTGTGAGGCACCTGCATATGATATTTTAAAAAAAGTTTTTTTTTATAGTCTTATATTAATATGTAATTTGACTCTCCCGTACTACTGCTAAGTACGGAAAAATTAAGCACTATTTTACACGTAGATTGTGGGTTCTAATCCGTTCAGCTATCGTATACATGCAGAACTTGCCATAGATTTTTTGCCATTTAAAGGAAATCTCTTTATACTACTAATACTTAAAATTTAGTATTTTCTAAGCTCTACCTAGATTTAGATGTAATTGAATGAAAATATGGATTCAAATTTATTATTATAGACAGTAAATAGTATATTTAGCAGCTCGCTGGTTTTGCAGTTGGTGCAATTATACAGTTTTTGAAATAAGTAACTTTTCCATGTAAATTTTATTCATTTTGTTCATAATAATTTATTATTCATATATTTTTCCTATTTCTCTTTGATATTTGGAAAAATTCACGTGTGTCATAATTTACGGAAGATCAAATGTCAAAGCATTTTCAAAAGAGAGGAAAACGTTTTATTTAAGAATAGACCCACACGTAAACACCATATTAATGATAATTTATGAACATAAAAAAATATTTTATCGTTTGTTATCAATAATACTGACATATTGTAAGAAAATGTGAGCGAAAGAATGATTTTTGTATAACCATAGCGACGTGGAACTCAGGATAATTATTTGCATATAATCATTATGTACATATCTAAATGAAAATTTGTGTGCATATTTCAATAGATTTTAGGAATTGAACGTGTTAATTTTGATAAACTTCATTTTTTAAAAGCTATTGAATTAATAATTTAACCATCTTTGAGAAAAATACAGTTTTAAAATCCTAAACGTAATTTGTAAAGTTATCTACAGACACTCCGTAAGTATAGGTATGATAAAATTTTTTTGGGGTACTCAACTAATTATAAAGACCACTTATTTTTTAACTTATTAAGTTTAACAGACATTCAAACGGACAGATATGACAGAACAGATAGATATGACAAATGTATAAGTTTTCGCTCTATGCCAT
>DWGR01004182.1:0-11386 GCA_018247715.1 Heliconius burneyi | reverse complement strand
TCAACCTGCTAAACGAAAAATGATCGACAGATGGAGAATGAAATATCTTAAGACTAGGTTTCCTCTGTCTGCTATATGTGGGATATAGTAAGTAGCTTTTTTTTTAATATTTGACATCGCGATTTAAAGCCAATTAAACGCTAATTGATATTTGTGAGTGTGTCCTATAATAGTTTATATGAATGTTATGAATGTTTGTTCATTAGAATTAGTTGTGCAATATCAGAGCTTATTTGTATAAATCAAAGGGCAGACTGAGTACAAAATATAATATGTATATGTGGACTTTAGACAATTATACAATGTAGAAAGGTTTTGCGGTTTGCCATAATAAACTATTATACATTTTGGCTTGTTTTATTTAGACTTAGACATTTAGTGTCACGCTGTATCTCGCAAACAGCAGAGTAGGCATAACGTACTGTTAGGACCCTTCGTTCTCCGGATCCGTGCGAATTTTGGGAATTTGAATATTTTGAATGGTTTAAAAAATAACACTTCTGGTTAAAAGTGATACACGCTTTGGAAATTAAGTAAATGAAGTAAATCTTTCATTATTTTATTTCTTTGTTATTTTCAGCTTCATGATGTACCTGTGTATAACAGGGTAGGCAGAGGGAACCTAGAGTTAGTTCAGATAGACCAGTTCCCACCGACTGGCGCTTTAGGCATTGAATTTGCGTGGCGGAACTGAATGCCGTGCTTTGCCTTTTTACGGGAACGAAGATACGAAAATATTCATAAATAAAAATTCATTTCCCCGAGTGGGAATGACCGTCGTGTGTCGTCGTTGAACCTATAACTGTCGCATTTAGAGCTAAGCTAAGGCCGGTTTTGATGGATTTTTGGGAAAAATTTCTCCTTTTATTTATTACGCTAATTATAATGTATACAAGAAAATATACTAAAGATTCGAAACCACTTGTACCTATATAAAAAGAAAAATAAATATCCTAACTTATTTCTCAATTTTACCTCAATAATCTTCCAACCTACACTTACCTCGCCAAAAAATCTGCAACATATGATCCCAGTGGTTTCATCGACGGATAAGATTTGGACATCCAAGCTTCAGGCACTACGCCTTTCACGAAGGCATTATTACACTCTTCGAGTTCAGCACTCATGATGGCTAGACCCTGGGCAGCTAGGTGGACTCCGTGAAGAGTTTTAGCGACCACTGCTAGGAGGCGGTTGTAGCGGATTAGTTCCTGGTTGAGGTAAGAAAAAAATTGTGTTTATACGAGATACTATCGTAGCGCAATAAAGAGTCTTACAGTACATATAGAGACGGATCAAATTTGTAAAGTTCGATCTATTATAATGTAGAAATGAATATTGGTTTAAATTCAATTCTCAGTTGTCACGCAGTTGGTAGGACGATTATTTTATTTAATGCTAGCGGGCCCGTGCGGCGACGCCCGCTTGAAATATACCTACTATAATAATTTGTACAAAGTAACTCTTAGAATGTAGCAATTTTGTCGAACAACATAATTTAAATTGACATAACGTTTTTATTAATGTACCGATTGTAATAAAATATAATCTTAGATGTTTGATGGAGCTTGCGAGAACTTAACCGCACTGAAAAACCGCATCCGAATCGATTAAGTCGATTCTGAGATTAGCGAAAACAAACGCACATACAAACGATCAAACAGACAAAATGTTTAAAATCATTGTTTTGGGTTCTATTACGTTATCAAAGGTTCCCTATAATATTTTCATTTAAATATCTTACAGGTACAGACACCGACCCTCCCACGATTTTATTATAAGTATAGATTTTCATTACCAACGTTGATTTCCGAAAATTCAAATATATAATTTCTCAGTATTGCGACTACTGAGAGCAGACGGTTGAGCTGATAAATACCTTATTGAAGTAAGAAAATATTATCTTATATATAGTAAAATACTAAAAATATTTTGTCTGTACATTTAGTGTTTTTGACTGAAATGGATAGAGCGACACTTACTTACTAAACTTACCTTTACAAAGAATATTATAAATCCTTACCAATAATTTAACAGGTTGTTTCTGTATGATTAAATTAAATTATTTACTGTCATCAACACATATGTATGACTGCCAGTCAATTCTGTTTATTAAATGAATAATCAGTCTTGAATAAATTTAAATTGTCTAAAAAACATTTGATATTGAATTTTCTTACCATTAGGAAAATTCAATTGAAACTTTGGATTAATTAAGTTACGGCGACCATTAGCGTTAGTATCTAGAGATTTCTGCGGGGGCCTGGACTTTAGTTTTGGTGAGATATATTCGTGTAAATATTGTTTTTTAAGTTAAAATTTTCAGGGCAACTTTTTTTATAACTATTTTTTTTATATCTGGGGTGGGTAAGATCTACACTCCCCTCCCTTCCCTCCGATCCTAAGTCCACAATGACAATCTATCTTTACGTATAAATGCTTATATTCGCCAACAATAAAAATCAACACCTAAATTACACCCATCCTAACCTGTTTCAAAACAGTATTCATGCTATTATAGTACATGACGGGATATGCGATAGACACCGCGTACACGTCGTAGGGCGCCGGCAGTCGCGCCAGCATGTCGCTGGTCATCTCCACCACGCTCTCTCCGCCCTCCGCGCCGCCGCCGCCAGTGATGGCGCTCTGCGTTACTAGGACTCCGTGGAGCAGCTAGCATGGTAGAAGAATTATATTGATAAGAGGAATTGAAAAATATTATACGCTGTTGTGGTGTAGTGGCACAGCAGTTGTTGGTGCGATCCGCATTTCGAGGAACTAATCGCTTAACATAATGTTTGAAGTTAGAAAATGGAAAATTTTCATACTCATTTTTCTGTGCCTACTCTACTAAATGCAGAATAAAGCACAAGTGAAAATTTCAATAACTAATATAGAGTGCTAACACAACATGCCTTAAGCTGCAAGCAAACAGCAAGCTGTAGATGGCTGCGCAGATACAGTTTTAAGTTTTTTTTAAATTGTATTGTTTCTTACCAAATTAACAATATTCAAAAGTTCAATATTCATTATTCAAAAGCAGGACGCACTAACCTGAGAAGCCTCCTTATTATCCTTGGTGATATCCGCATTCTCGTGCAGCCCGAATACATCGGGCGGCGTGATGGCGGGCAGCGCGCGCACGTGCGACACCACCGCCACGTGCTCCATGCTGGCCGGCATACGGTACAGGCCCGAGGACGAGAACGAGTAGCTGTACGGGGGTAGAAAGAATTTAGTGTTGAGACAGTCTGTTGTCCACTTTACAATTTTCGAGACATTGTGTTTGTTAACGCCTTGCTGTCTTTCGTTAATGGGTCGTGAAAATGCAATGACTTCCAAAGTGGGAACCGCTTGTGCGTCACCCACAACCGTTACATTTATAGTCACAAATTTGGAGAAGCACAAATTCAAATATGTTCTAGTCATCTTTCGTTTCGTAAATATTTTTTTACTGCTACATCATAGGAATTAAAAAGGTTTCTATATGACAACTTTTTTGCTGATAAAAGTCCACCACAGATTGTTTATTAATTTTCCTTTTAAATTACACAACCATTTTTAATCAACGCAATGGGAAATTCACAGATTTTCAAGCTAGCTATTTGCTGCGAGTATAGATGTGGAGCGTAAATCACATGTGCGGAGGTGGATTCGTACAGTGGGAGCATTCGTGCAGTTGTGATAAGAAGAAGTGTGTGTGAGAAGTCGGTACACGTCTCTATGATCACAGCAGGTTTGTGCAGCAAGCTCCGGTGGAACAAGTCGATACATATTTTCACTCCTTACGATAAAACGATTTGCTCAAATGGGTTAAGTTATTTAATAAAAATGACGAATAAGTTTCTTAGATAATTATGGAAACATTAATTTTGGTATAACAACAACCATTATTACACTTATTTATAAAACGTATAAAAATTCGAACGTAGCGGGACTCGAACCCGCGCCTCCTGGAAACCGACCAGGCGCTCTGACCACTGAGCCATACGTTCTCATCAAGCTACGTCGTAATTTTTATACGTTTGCTAAAACTTATTTGTTGTTAGCATCTCTGTAGGGAGATTTTTACAAATTTCCACTAGCTAATGATAATTGCTAAAAATTATCGTCTGAGAGAATGCTATTTATTAAATATTTTTAACAAATTTAAAGTGTTTTTCCACATGTAGGACAGAAAAATACTTATTTATAAAACGTATAAAAATTGTAACGTAGCGGGACTCGAACCCACGCCTCCTGGAAACCGACCAGGCAGGTGTATATATATATATATAACGTGCAATACCCGATTTATTAATTTGTTTTGATACGTTACCTATAGGGTGAGTGAAATGTTGATTTTATGACTTACATTTAACAAAGTTGATTGTAAATGATTGTATTTTTGATTATTACCATATTTAGAGTATTTTTGTGTTTCTTTTTAATTTCAATAAATAGATAGTTTCGAATTCGTTGTGTACGAATGCACCCTTTCCCTATGTACGAAGCTACCCCGTGTGTGGGGAGATTCGTACATTTTTCATTTTTCAGAAATGTTGCTATTGCTTCATCGTAGTAGTTTGTATCAGCACTAAACTTGTAACCATAGCCAAATATATAGTTAACAACAGCATTCATTCCGCAAAATTAAAAGTTTTTCTGTAATACATCTCAGAGCAAAAAGTATACGAATCCTACCTGCTCTCCCCTATGTGAGATCAGATGTGTAGATGTGACATCACATATGGCGGATGTGAGATTAAATGTGTATTTATGAGGTCACATGTGTATATGTTGGACCCATGTGTCTATATGAGGCACATGTGTACATGTGAGACATATGTGTATATGTGAGACACATGTGTATATTGAGACACATATGTGGATATGTAATCACATGAGGACTGGAGGTCAGATATGCTTATGTGAGATCACATGTTTCGATGTAAGCTCGCACGTGTTTAAATCTAACCAAACAGACAAAAAAAACCATAACTTAATATTTTCACGAGTGGGCTTATGAATCCATATCCACCACACAACAAAAAATATTTCATTTAATTTAGCAAAAAAATCATACTTAGGATCACTCGTAACGTCTTCATTATAGAATATAGAGAGCAAAGAGAGTATTAATCGCCTGTCTTTGTCATCGGTCACTCTGCCGCCATAGTTGCACTCGCCGGCCAAATAGTAGAGAGCATCAAAGGGGGTTTCCGTATATTCTGTTAAGAACATCTTAAAAAAAGAATAAAATTATTATTTTTCATTTATGTCCCGCTTTCAATAATTCTGATAATAAAAATATAATTATAATAAAAAAGCTGTTAAAAGTTAAGACACTCCGTCCCTAGGTACCACCGAATTTTCAACACATTGCGTATTGAGTGGCAGAAATCAACACAGTACTTTGTCTTGTTACCAGAGCTAAAAATTTTTAAATAAAACATTATCTCGGATACACAACTACCGCGTTTAAAGACTTGCTTACCTGTAATTGCATAATACATATTCTCAAATCGCTCTCATTGAACTCATACTGTATATTCCACCCAAGAGGCCCAAATGCTCTTCTCTCTTGTACCACCGCGTGGAAGAAACAGAGAGCAAAGAGAAGTCTCCGCCATTCCTCCGTTCTTCGACACGATATATAGAACTCCGGATCGCATATAGGATCGGATGTGTAGGAACGGTATATGTTGTTCTTCAGACCTTTCGGCGCTTCATTTGTCATTTTTACACCTGTTTGAATTATGAAAGATCATAGAGTTACTTCTTCAATTTAATTGTATTGATAACATGCAATCAACCGAAATAATCATAAATAAATTATCTCAAGTGCTTCCAATTAAAAAACCGGAGAAGCGTGAGTCGGGATCACCCACCGAGAGTTCCATACAAAAATTGGAAGTCTCGAGCTTTTTATGAAATTCAAGCTTAGTCTAAGCCAGAGCCCTTTCATCTGATACCTCATTTGAACTAGCGGTTTTAACATTAAATTTTTTCCCTCTTTTAAGGCTATTATTTTTGGGATTTTACCACAAATATATAGTTTTCATATATAGATTTTTTTTCCTTTTCATATATTTTTTTTTTGAGATGCTAGCTGGCAAATTTCTTAATTATAGGTCAACCGAAAGTACCCTAATAATTTTAATTCCCTTTGTAGTGTCGAAATACGCGTCTTATGCGATATAAACGGTAATAACTTTTTTGAAGTAACTACAGAAATACATTTTTTTTAAATCTGTCGTAAATATGAGTATAGGGTTTGAATTTCAATTCGATATCTCCAAGCATTACACCTAAACAGACATATACACGTACGGACGGACAACAAAGTGATCAAATAAGGGTTCCTTTTTTCCTTAAAAGATACGGAACCCTAAAAATAAACTAAAACTAAGATTTGCTTAATATTAAAATTATTATTTGCTTAATATGAACAATTATTTAGTTACGAGTATGATGATGGAGGCTGCTCATGGTGTACGGGCACGAGTGCGTCTATAAGTGATAGGTTGTGACGTCGATTATAATTCGGGAAAAGGAAATATTTAATATTTTCATTACTACGCTTTTATAACGAGGCAAAGCGCTGCGCTAAGTTATACCAGTATATTTGGCGAGACACATGACTATGCTTCTACTGACACCAATTGCTTGATTTATGATGCTAGAAGTAGCTAAAATTCTAAGTATTATACAGTTAGAAACATACCATTCTGCAACACAGTGACCGGAAAAGCATCACTAGGATATGAGGTCAACCAGCACCTGAAGTTGGTATGAGTGGCGTAAGGGACTATGACCTCTCCGCAGATACGCTCCAGCTCGCCCATCCAGGAGGACATTACGTGGCAGTTCTGGAGAACTACCCAGCCGCCGGTGACAATGGCCTGGTTTATCAAGCTAGCTGCTATTGGGCCCTGGAAGTGGGGATTGATATAATTACAAAATTAATTTTAATGGAATTTTAATATCATAATAAAGTACATTTTATTTATTTTTCACGTAGCGGGCTTAGACTCCACGCATTACGTGCAGTAAAACACTACTCAACTAAGTACCACTATAGTAAAATCAAAATAATAAAATAAAACATTAAAAATCTATCAACCAATCAATATTTTCCACAAACCTGTCCTTGCCCTAGCGATATGGTTTCGAACGAAATCACCTTCTTCTCCATGGAGAACTTCACCAACCCAGACATGGGGTCAGACCCGGCGGAGAGAATAAAGATAAGTGGAGAACAACAATTACTATCGTTGAATGATTTCTCCAGATCGAATGGAGGCGGTTCTACGTAAGTTCGACCCATTTCTTCAACAACGTATTGCTGGACTAAGGGAATTAGTTTGTCTGGACGTATGCATCTGGAAATATAAAGATATGTATTATTTTATAAGTAGGCTGTGTGTATGTTTGAAGCCGTCGTGGCGCAGGCCCGGTTGTCGTGTTTACATTGTATAATTCCAGATTCGTTTCTCATTTGGGGGAAAGAAATTTTTATTGTCTTGCTCTATTAACGAGGCAAAGCGCGGCGTTAGTTCCATCACGCAACACTCAGTGCCTCGAAAATTCTGCGGAAAGCATTGAACAGAAATGACTTAATGAGAACGGAGATCTTAATACTGAATTCCCAATTTCCTCTGCTATCTTCTTATGTGCGAGATAATACAGCGTGAAGCTACAAAAATTATAATAAAAATTAGGTATTTTTCGAGGTAGATAAAGATAATCTAGATTAGTAATTATGTCGTATTTGATCTAAATGTACAATACTTTTTAGTTCGCCTAACCCCACCTTATCCACCGCTTTTTGGCCGAAATAGCTTCATACAGATGAAAAACACAACGCCACATTTTAGGAAAAAAAAATCTCACCTCAATATAATAAGCTTGGGTATTCCTTTAACATCTTCGTAGGGGTGCGGGTATGGGTGCTCGTGCGGCGCTGATAAATCGTAAAACGCTTTCCATTCCGATATATTCGATTCGAAACTCTCTTTAAACCCTTGGAGACTGTTAACAAAGTTTTATTTAATGTGCATATACATAATATACTATCAATATGTATATACAATTTATAATAAGCATGCTCATTTTATAATTCTAGGTCAACTTTTTGTGATATAAACGGACATATCTAGGATGCCACCGACAGATATATGTTAGAGATACACACGTATTCTGGCACATCAAGATAACACCCTCTAGTTTTCATTACGGACTAAATAAAGAAAGAATTCTGAAAAAAAAGAATGTACATTTACCCATTGAGATTACTACATCTAACTATTTCAGACCAGGCCTTCTCTGTCAACCACGCCGGCGCCGGGTTCTCGAAGGGATTTTCCAAAGCTATTCCACCGGTTAGGAGGAAAGCTACTAGATCGTCGTCCAAGTTACCCTGGAACAGAACGGAGAATTGGGACATTCGGGAGTCATATGTGTCGATTGTGGTTATCAGATCAGTGTGTTCTTCTGCTTTCAGCTTAAGTATGTTAATACTTAATGAAAAGAAACAAACTGATAGATTAATAAGATTTACTTAACAGAGTAAAAAATGTTGGGATTAGTCATGGACATTCCATTCTAAGTCTGTTATATTATTAATTATAACAGAAAACCAAACCATAATAAATCATAATACAGATATTTGTATTATTTTAACAGAACCTACATTCAAAGGTTGTTGATTCGATCCCCATTCTTTGACATATTCAAATTGTTTACATTTTCCTGTTCTAATAAGACAAAACACAACATCACATTCATCTATTTAACATAAAATAATGTCTCTAAAATTAACTCAAAATTCTTAGCACCGTGTGCTAGATCCAAAGATTGGTAGACTATTCCACTATATCTTAAGGCAAAAAATCCAAAGAAAAACAAAAAATCAACTAACCTGAGCCCTCAGAATCCCCAAAGTGAGCACCAACGAGAAGACAAGCTTGTCCTTCTCAAACAAACTCCTGCATACATTTTCATACACTATACGCGTGAAGTAGGCGTTGAGACATTCCAAGCGCTCTGTTAAATTATCACTTTTAGGGGAATTTAGGATAGCTTGGTTGTAGAGATTTATGAACCTGAAATGAAAAGAGAAATTTTTTGACGATTTCTTTAAATACAAACTATACTGATTGATTATTCATATAAAATTATTTCAGTTTTTCTACCTATAAATTTTCAAGTGTGGCGTTTTATTCCCTTAACATTTAAAATAATTGCAAGTGCTTTTAGCTTGTAAATAATAAATTTAAAACACAATATATTATTTATTTGCCAATGTTACCATCCAAAATACAAGTAATTAATTATATAAGGAAATATCTTAGATAATAATAAAGTTTTAAAGAACCTAAAGTGCTTAAAACCAAAAAGAATAACATACCAATTAAGTGAATACTGGTACATTGGATCAATATTAGCCAAATCAGATATACAGAAGAACAGAACAGAACTGTGTTTAGAAACAGGCACGTAAAGAAGACGAGCTTCATCTATCTCTAATTCGGTAACAGCGGCCGCCGCTTGCTTTGCCTCTATCTCAATTGATAAAACTTTTGAGGATGACAGTATTTGGTTTGCCGACTCATCCTCTAATATGTTGCCCGCTGATGATAGTACCTGGTGGTTATTAAAATGTTTTATTAATAATTTAAGAAAGACTTTAAATTTAAAGGAGAAGCAGAAAATATTAACGTTCTGGTTTGTCATGAGCAGAATAATTTTTTTAGTACTTATGTTTACGGAATTATATTAGTTTCATTCTCCTGTTTCCCTACTGCATAGTTTGGGTTTGAGTTGCACAACTCAACGAGAAATGTCTCGAATTCTGACAGAAAGAGAACAATGGCTTTACGTTATACCCCACAAAGCAGGTTTATAGCGTGATGATGATGATTTTCTGTATCTTTAACTCTTAATAAAATAATTCAAAGAATAATTAAAAGTATCTTTTTATAGAATAATTAAGTGCTATTTAATAGAATAATTAAAAGTGTAACAATAAGTACAGACTTCACTATTCTTATTACTTTTATAAAACGTCCAAATAATCATAATGATTATTCGGACTTTTTAGACATTATTCCAAATATTTTAATGTTTTCTGGGACAACTTTTAAATATTCAAAAAAAGTCAAATCCATCCTACCTCCAATATTTTATCCTCGATTTCCTTCAGCGTTCTCTTATTATTAGCACCTTCAACAATCAACTGGTTCTTCTTGAGCTCCAGTTCAGGTCGATCCTGGGCCACGACTATACCGAGGAGCTGGTCTTGGAGACCTTGGGGAGTTATCATGAAGTTTAGGAGAGTCACCTGGGGAGAATTCAAAATTTAAATTTTAGCTTATTTTGTTATTTCTGTGACCATTTTTTCCTTAAAGAAAATAATATACTTTTATTAAAATCAATAAAAAAGAGACTTTGTTTTTACTTCATCATGGTTATACGACTAAATATGATACCATTTTTTTGTAAAGACAAAAAAAAACAAGTAAATATCTCCCATACAAATTATGTGTTAATATATTTTTTAATATTGTTGTCTTGGAGTTACAATATATTAAATACCGAGATCGATAAAGGTATATACTATAAAAATGATTGACATAAAAATTTAGTTAAGGGGATGATGACCTCAAAAAAAATTTTTTTTTTCATTTCAAAAAAATGCCTAAAACAGTCACATGGGATGACTTCTTTAATTGCTTTATAATGACAATGATAATGATGACAAAGATGATGATGATGGTACTGATGATGATGATGGTAATGATAATATTTTTTTTCTTATACAACACCTTAACAGCAACTTCAGGCAGATAGTGTGGGTTGCTCAGTCTCGTCGTGATGTAGAAACGGAACGAGTGATTGTACTCCAATATGTTATCACCGAGCTTCAGACAGTCTATGCCTCCAGATCTTATATTAAAAAATATATAAATTAAGTTTAGACTGAAGAAAAAATAAAAAAGTGGAAAATTGAGATTAAAGAAAATATAAAAAAAATATTTTAGGTTTCAAGAGCCACATTACGATACACTTAGTAAATGATTACTTGTAAAGTCGGTTTACGGACGATAAGGACATCTTCCGCCTACACTACTACTGCTGTATGTGGGATACAGCATGAAACTGAAAAAAAAGTACTAATACTAAAGTCAAAAAAAGCAGTTTGTTACACTATTTGTTTTTTTCCTATAATACAAAATTAGTAATCCCACTTAAATCCCGAAAAACGACCACAAAAAACACTTTCCCCACCAACTCACCTAAATATATTCCTCAAGAGTACAGGTTCGATTACAGCATCGAGCATTTCTCGAACGTTCTCTAACATGACGGGTAATCCGAGTTGTATAGCATTTTCTAAGAC
>DWGR01004181.1:0-11389 GCA_018247715.1 Heliconius burneyi | reverse complement strand
GTGTGTGTGTGTGTATTATAAGAAATGAAGTAAAATTATATACAGCCACTAACAATGCATATAAGCTTATAATAATCAAGACCATTTATAACATATTTAATATCAGATAATAAATTAGAATTAACTAGCAAATTGCATGTAGTTTACGGTAAAGAGAAATTCCTTTTGGAAAAAACATAAATAGAGTATATTAATTGTTAAATATTAATTTGTATGGGAGGTAGAATGTAAAAACATGTAAGCAGAAATAAATCAGTTTCGGTCGTGAGCTTGTTGTTTTACTACATTAATAAAGTCAAGGTAATTAAAAACTGCAAATATTAAATAAATTTAAATAAGTCTTCAATTTTAAGACACGAAAAGGAAAGTTACGTTCACCGTTACATTAACCACGAATGACAGAAAAAAGTACGTCAATTTATAAAAAATAAGTAGCATTACATACGTGGCAACTAAGCATATACAATTACAATCAATTATATTGTATTTTATTAATACATTTCATAAATAAAACACAAAATACAAAATGTGTGGTTATTAAAAGCGGGACGTGTCCATACTTACATCAGTATCAGTCTTCCTATCCATTAAGCTCCAGGATTTTCTCACTGAACTATCTAAACGCATTTTTTTCCTAAAATTACGTATAATATTCTTAGTAAATGGTTATTTAGAGTTAATATATAACGTTAAAGTCGTTTGGCGCCTTTTGACTTTGGCGCTTAAAAATCAGCTGTCAGCTATCATATAAATTGTTTAAAATTGTTTTTAATTTACTTACCTCGGGGTGTCTATAACATCGTTAGAGGACGAGCGCTTATCATCAACGGATTTAATGTTCATTTTGTATTTAATTATTTCAGCTGTTCATATGGTTAACGTCATCACTGTACAGTGTAACTGTGTAAATGTAAAACAATTTGACGAAATTAGAAAAAAATATAGACTATAACATAAAAATAATCATTTGGTGGTGTTGCCATAGTTATATAATTATAAAGATTTATTTACGATTTATTTTTGTCATACCGATAAAACTTTATAAATTAGATAAATTAGAAAATATACAATCCCAGTCCGATCGAAGGCTGTAGGCCGAGGTTCGAGCCCCGCTAGGGGGCGCCCCTATAGCTTTTGATTTTATTTACACAGGCAGCCATCCAGTGCCTGATTATTCCTCAAGGAAAGAGTATCCTCTTCCCTACCCAACCGGTGTCGCTGTAGAAGCCAATAAGGCTAACAGCATTAATGTCAAATTCGAAAAAAATATATATATACAATCTATGAATGATGAAAAATAACTTGTAATATAATTAATTAGTAAGTTTTTTTAATTTATAGTTCATATATATTTGTAGAACGTATTTGATAACTAAAATATAAAATATGGAAAATTATTAATATAATAATAAAAATTAAATATTACTTATGTGTACAATTAGCAAAATAGTTTAATAGATTAGTAATTATCAGATGATTATTTAAATAGGTTTATACTAAATTGTGGAAGCGTAAAATGTGACTGATGTGGTACTGTTTTCAAAAAGAAAGACCGAAAACTTTTGAAGAACTAAAAATAGATCGATCTCACTCCTGAGTCACGTACATAAGCTGTTATCCAGAGTCCTGGCTCATTCCGCCAGCAGATTTGGAGAGTTCCAGCTGCCAGAGCACGTCGAGTTACATTCAGGCTACAATACCGTGGAGAACATCCATACCGGCCATTGTGTGTGGCTTTCATGGATTACGAAAAAGCCTTCAATTTTATTGAATTCTGGGAATTTTTGAGCGCACTGCAGTGATGCCATGATATTAAGTGACGATGTGAGGTACATTGAGGTACTGAAAAGTTTGTATACGTCTGCTACACTGACTTTCCAAAATCCAGAAATGCAAAACCAATGCGATCCAACTCATATATCCGAAACTGTTTACCAAGGCATTGTATTGGTGGATGTCTTCACAATTCTGGATTGGATCGGCTTTTGAATTAATATAAACAAAGTAAAAACCATAACGATATAGTCATCATAGCAGAGTCGCTGAAACATATACTTTTTTATAATACAAAATAGTAAATTGTACTAGAAAAATATAATATTTTTTTTTTATTTAATAAGACCATTTTATCAACTAAATGGTACAACAATTGACATATTCATCAGTATAACTAAAAAAATAATTCTGTTTTTCGATTATAGTGATGTACTAAACCAGTTGAGCTGTAATCACTTGCCAATATCACTTTTTTTTATAGGTGTTCTCTAAGAACAATGAAAGTTAATAAAATATGTTATATAGCGGGAGAATGCATATTAAAAATTAATATTTAAGATAAATAGATTCCAATAATATTAAAACAAATAATATAACAAAACGGCAACATTAGTTTTTGTGTACAAATTTTTCAACCAATCACGATTCAGGAATATGACGTTCCAGTATGTGATTGGTTGAAAAAAACCAATTTCTTCAAGAGAAATGATACAAGGTATTCTGTCTGTATTCGATTTTGTCTAATCGATTAATCGATAATATGACAACGGTATTTGAATGTAATACTTGTTTTTTTTTCACTTTATTACTCGTAAACAGCTCATTATATAATTATATATTCGTATTTTACATGTTTCTTCTTGGTCAGTATTTTCCAAAAATGTGTCACCATTAAAAAATTATTTGAATTCCTTTTCACTTTAACAATTCACTTAAAACTAAACACAGAAATCAAAGTTGAAAGAACATAAACATTTTTTTTACTACAATAAATTTTAAGCTGTTAAACAATTCTATTTATTTACTTTTTCCATATTTAGGGTTTCGTACCTCAAAAGAAATAAAAACCGAACCTACTTATAGTAAATAAATAAAATATATACAAATATATAGTTTTATAGTAATTTTTATTTTACTGAGTGTATTTACTGGCTGTATCTTTTATTATGTTTGTTACCTCATAACTTTGACAGGGTTAGCTGATTTTGATAATTGTTTTTATTTGAAAGGCAGTGCTTCCCATGTGGTTCCATTTCTTTTTAGTCCATTTTTGACAGTAAATATAATATAATAAACTTTGAGAAAATTTCATGTCTTAAATTTGCAATCGGTATGTGTGCGACAAATGGGCGAATAACTTTAATGTGGCGCCAACTGATTTCGATGATTCTTTTTTTACTTCAAGGATAATTTGGTAAAAGTTTGATTAGATTCTGATTATGTGATCCGGTCGAAATTGACAAAGTTTGTATTGCTTTTGTAAAAAAATAATTATACTGTAATAGTTTCAAGGAAAAACATTGTTAAAATAGATGTCAGAAGTGAGATTCCCCATCATTGCATTTATTTTTAACCAACCTCAAAAAAGGGGATGTTCTCATTTTCAACCGATTTCAAAAAAGGGAAAGATTCTCAATTCGCCAGAATATTTTTAATGCTATATACATTAAAAATATTCTTGTCAATATACCAAAATGTTAGTGTGGAATAACACTTTAAATTTGTTAAAAGTGTTACTTTGCATGTTGTGTTTGCACCTAATTAAGTGAAGTTTTACATAGGACAATCACTACTACTCATTGACTACCATTACCACTACCACCACCACCACTCATTTAAGAAGCATCCTTCAAATCAAGTTCAAGTCTAGGTAAATGCTACAACGACCTTACTACAATATCAAATTACTAAGCCTGTTTGTTTTACTTTGCACCGACTTCAAAATTATAAAATCTTTGTAAAATTATTTTGTTACTCTTTAGTTCGTTGTTAGAAGTAGGTTTTTATTTTTGTTAAAAACTAATTTATCTTAAAAAGAAATCAATATGCTTTGAAAAAAAATTCAGTGTTGACCAGTGTAATCGATTACACACGACTATCTTGATAATCGGACAATCGATTCCGCACACCATTAATGCTGTCAATGGGAATCAAAACATAAAACAAAGAAAAACGCAAAAAGCGCTCGCGTTCAAGCTTATTGTCTAAAAAATATTTGGTATATAATAAATATATTATAGTAACGCGTTAATTTACGATTTAAATAAATCAAGCGCGTTGTTTTGCCGTCAGGATGGCTGCGAGAAAGCTAAATACGATTGAAGACTTAAGTGGTGAGTTGTAAATAAACAAAAGATTCAATAACAATAATGTTTTGTATAAATATGTTTATTAGTTTCAGTGATAACAACTAATTGTTAAGTTCCTTTTATCTCTATTAACTATTCAGTAGTTAAACTCCGTCTTATTATTTATTGCGCAGTTAAAATAGCTGGCTCTCGTCGTCCTTGAAATATAAGTATTTTTACGTTAGGTACTTCATTGACATATGGTAGAATGTTCGAGGTCAACGGTATCACGATATAAACAATCATTATTACTGTATTTCATACACAATAATTATTAACTGAGGTGTTTCTCCAATTTTCTAGTTAACTTTAATCATTATATTTGAATAAATAAGAGTTTGTCTATATACAGCAATACAATGTATATTGGAGTGTTTTAACACTATTTTATATTTGCCCACCCTCTTACATGCGGGATACAGACAGCATGAATTTGAAAAATAAAAACAAAAGATTTTTTTTAATTTAAAGTATAGTTATAAATTCATATTTTAATTTTAAAAATAAAAGTATATTTAGCAGATAGCAAGAATGGCCAAAATAACCTTTATTTTCCACATATTACACTATTTTTGAAACATTAAGAATAATGCTATTTAATAATTTCTTAAATTATTGTAATTTAAGCTTATTGGATCATCACATAAATATGAAGTAATGTCTATATTTAATCATATCATATGTTGTAGAGGAGGCATCTCAATTAAGTAGTGTGGGACAAATAGAATGATGCAATTTTCTTTATTAATTTCAACTAATGATCTCACTGATCAAAATTTTTAAATAGTTCTTAAATTTATACAGATAGCATTGTAGTGTAAACAAAATAATTATGGATTCAATCCTATTATGGGTGTGATTATATTTAAATTATTTTTATTTCCATGCCCTGGTTCACTACTCAAAATGTAATTTGTAGAATTGTCATGGAAAAATAAAATGATTATTGCCGCCTACCCTATATGCAGAATACAGCATTTAATTTGAAAACTAAATGCCACAGCACTAGCTGTAGCACAACAAAGGAAATTTCAAAACAAACATGAAATCTGAGGCAATGAACCAAAAGTTCTTTGTTGTACATTAAAATGTGTTATTTTCGTCATGCTTGTATTAATTTCATCTGTAAGTATCAATATATAATATTGAGGCCTCCATAGGTGTATCTGTAGATACAGAGATCGTGACAGTAAACTTGACAATTGTGTGTTTGATTCCTTCTTGGTGGAATGAGTTATTTAATATCTTCATTTTCTTGCTATGATTACAAGATAGAGCAACATTCAGTTCAGCCACTCAACACGCAATGTCTCGAAAATTTGACGGAAGAGGCAATGTGTGTAAACATTAGGTGCCGTCTATCTACCTTGCTATATATGAGATACAGTGGGAAGCTTTAAAAAAAAAACAAGGAATGAAATTCTGACTTACTTCTTGTTATTCTATTTGCTTGAACTTTATATTCATATTGTTATTAAATTTATATTTTAAAATTAAATTATATATATCTATGTGACAGGTTTCTTTTAGCTTTATGCTGTATCCCACATATGCAGAGGGTAAGCAGAGGGAACCTAGAGTCAAGCTCAAATTTCTAGACACCATGTGTTGAGTAGTGCTTTTTCTTGTCACCAGGGCAGAAAAATGAAAATCATTAAAATTACCCCACTCACAGCAGGGTAGCAAGAGGGAACATAGTTTTAACACACATCCGTTTCCCACTTTCCGCCGAATTTTGGAGGCATTGCGTGTTGAGTGGTGGTACTCAACGCCGCGCTTTTGCCTCGATACCAGAGCGAAGAAACTGAAATATAAATATAAGTAAATATTTTAAGTGTATATTTTGTTTCCTCAAGTGGGGATCGAACCCACAACCACCGCGTTACAGTCACACCCTTGTGTCCCTGCGCCACTATGGCCTCAAATGAAAATAATGTTTCCCTCTTAACGGGAATCGAATCCGCAACCGAGGCATTTACTTTCATAGGTTGCCCCACTGTGCCGCAATGGCCTTTATGTAGATAATAAGTTAAATTGAACGTTACTTAATACCGGATAATCTTTTAATACTTATAGTCATTAGATAGGCATTTTATTGTTTGAATGGCTGAGGCTTCTTAGGATCCTATCGTTTTTTTAAAAATAATATACTTGCTTAATTTTTTTTCTCCCGCACTTAGCAGGGTAGACAGAGGGAACACAAAACACTCTGCTTCACACTTTCTACCGAATTTTCGAGACATTGCGTGTCGATTAGCTCTTTATTTTGTTACCAGAGCAAAGAAATGAAAATATTAATTATTTCATATTAATAATAATTATTAGGAGTTATTATTAATAATAATAATATTTTTTTTCATTTTATTCCCCGAGTGGGAATCGAAGCCATAACCATCACGTTTAGAGCTACAGGCTTATACCACTGTCCCATGAATCCCTTAAATTTAAAATTTCATACGTTTTTATCTTCTTTTCCTAATCTTTTATTATCTTATGATAAGTGATTAAAATATGTAATAATCAACATTTTATACACTCAGCTCTTATGTTTTTTCCGTCTTTTGTAGACATATGAGTAATAATAACAAAAAAGCATTTATTCGGATTAATCGCGTATATGTAGTATTTTAAATTTTATTAAAAACCAGATTTTTCGAACACTTAGCAGTAGTCCGAGCTCACGGATAGACTTCTTAATTGCCTCCGTACTGCCCTGAATTCTTGCAGAGCGACCTTGACTGTATCTTCCCCTTGGTGTGGTGGGTTTTAGTCTTCAAACTTTTCCAGAACAACAGTCTTCTCTATTGAAATTGGGATGTTTTTGTATTTATAGCCTCGCGGATCATTTGATACATGTCCATTCTTCTTATAACATTCTTCAACAGTTTGACGTGTCTGTGTACTCGTATATGTATGTATATAGCACCCAAATGGACCGATTTGGATTTTGTTTTTATATTTGAAAGGTAACTTAGTCAATAGTGTTTTTAGTCATGATTCTAGAAAATATGTTCAGTCTTTTGAAAATAATCAGTTCATTTTTATTTGTTGGTTTACTTAAGATTTTTTTGTTTTTATGTATTTTTTTAACTTCACTCTTTATTCTTAGCGAGGTAGACAGAGAGAATGGGATGCCAAGCCCTACGCTCTTTGCATACCTCTTGCAACTCTTACAATGTCACCAACCTTATATACCCTCCTGTGGGTCATCTACTATTTACGTTGCCCTCCTCCAGTATTATCGATACTGTATTCTTGAAGGTCAACCAAGGTCTTCAAGGTCCTGCATCTCTTACCATTCACTCTTGCATCATAAATCCTTTTTAGACAATTCGAGATTTTGTTTATATAAAAATGTCTGTTTTCAGAGACAGCAGAGAGAATAAACATTCTTTACTTTCTGAATTAGACATATTTCGTGTTGAGTAACGGACCTCATCGCCACTCTATGTTTAAACACATTACCATTTTATTTTGTCTCTTATCATATTGATATAAATGCTAATATGTTTTTGTGGGTGTAGGTCAATCACGTTTATGCAACGTGACGTTATGCGACCATAATAGTCAAAATCAAGAAATTGAAATTAGCGAGTAATTTTTTTTGTCTTGAGTGTATGAATAAACAGATTAAAATTCTGGCAATATATTTTCAATTTTATTTAGGACAGGTGATTTTGTAAAAATTTCCTTTTCTGGATAATTTTTTAAACTCTCGGTAGGGACAGGTCATTGATAAACAATTTTAATCTCCTCTCTTTAGGCTTTATCTATTTAAACATAGAGATAATTTGTCTTAAGTGGCGGAAATCAACGCAGCGTTCTCGTTTATTAGAGTGAGGGGCTGATGGGAATGCAAATACTTAATATATTCGTTAACCCAAATGAGTACCAAACACACAACCTATCGCGTTTACAGTCAAACTCATTCCAACTTCGTCACAATGACGTCTTTAATAATTTTATTAGCTGATGTAAATATTTTGTGGGAGTTGGCCGCCCACGCTTTGAAAACATCTGGCTTTTTGGTTCTCTCTTATTTTATAGATATGTTATACATACCTGTATTTTATTCATTTGTTTGATCTAGCAAAATAGATCCGCTATTTAGATAGCAGTGTCTGACTTAAACAAGCGGAAATTATTGAAAAGGGGTCTTTGATTATATTTTATGTAAACATATTTACTATTTTCTTTTCCTCCCTCTGGTAATGAGGCATAGCGTGGCATTGAGTTACGCCACTCAGGGTTTTAACACTAAGTATACTCTGCCTACCCTGCCATGTGCAGGATACAGCGTGAAGTTAAAAAATATATAAATGTACTGAGTGCTGATAGACAAGGCACAGAGAAGAAGGGATCGTATAGGGGCATTAAGAGGTGAGGTTTCTTGTTTCTGCGGGAACGGAAAAAAATGGAATTTCCCACTATCGACATAAAAATTGTATCTTAATGTCCGTTGTGTTTTTAGGGCTCTCCTCAAACTTTATTAACCCAAGTATCAGCTATTTATGCTGTGCTCTTAATAAGTTGTTAACTAAATAAATCTCTAAAACCGTTTCCATTACTCTTAAGTAAAAAATGGCGGAAATTGAACAACCAAAATCAATTGAATACAATGTCACGAATTTATTTTTAACATTGACCTCATTTTATAAACTCTCTGTCTGTGTCTATTTGTTCTGATATATTTATATTATAATCTCTTTGTGTTTATTTAATTGCCACCGACTGTGAACGTTTATGAGTTTCGATGTTTTTGAGTTTGACGTACTCGCATCTGTGTGTATGATGACAACCACACATTGTCCGTATTGTAGCTCCCAAACGGATGAGCCAATTTTGATTTAATTTTTAACTTTCTTTTCTTTCTATTTTATTTTATCCTACCTCCGCCAACTGTGAACGTTTGTGAGTTCAATCCTCACTCAATGAATTATTTCTATTGCCACCTAAGAAATAACCCTAGATATTTTATTTGGCAAAATTATACCTAAAAATATTATAAAAAGCTTTTACACAAAAAAAATCATTTTAAGGTTAACATTAAGGCTTCCGTAAAATATCTTTAAATACACTGATGCTCCCCTCTAATAAGAAAAACACTTAATACGCAAGATGTAGAATAGGTAAATTACTTAACCCTTGCTTCTCCTTGTCTATCCTGTTATGAGTGAAAGAGCGTGAAACTTTAGGTACATTTAATCTAACTGACCTATCGACCTTTGTAGTTCTAACTTTTGTGCCACCGTAGCAACGGACCCCCGCGATCACGCGACCAATTGCCTCAATAGGAAAATTGCGACCAAAGACCCATCCAGTCTAAATTTAGGTACATATATGAACGGAATTCTATTTTAGGCCCATTAAAGTTAATTTGAGAAGCGCTGGCTTTCAACTAGCTTGAGTGGTGATACTGTGAATATGATTGTAACTAGGAATGTATAATGATTTTTTTTAATATTGCGAAATTGAAAGGGTCACTCATTAATGGAAGAGTCTTTAGTCTATACTACGAGTAATATTATAGAGGCCATCGTGGTACCACAAGTTTGGTAACAAGACTAAACTCGCCGCTCATTTCAGCTACTCAACAAGTAATGCGTCTAAAATTCAGCGAAAAGTGGAGTATAGAATGGAAATCGAACCCACGACTTGTGCCCTTAGATCACGACTGGCCAGGGCCCAATATATATTATTATGTAAAAGAACCTCTCAATATTTTTTTCCCATTTCACTATGTATGTTTAGACTAAATCGCGTACGTATTGAGGAAAGATAAGATAGCCTTGAATTTGGTGTTCTATATGATAACAGATAACTGTTAGCTACATTTTTGTGAAGCTTAATATTAATTGAGGCACAGAGGCACAAGTGTGTGATTGTAACATGCGACGATTGTGGATTCGATTTCAGCTCTGGGGAATAAATACTTTCATTTCCTCACTCTGGTAACGACGAAAACAGACGATATAAATAAAACGAGATAAAAAAATCTATTTAGTTGAAAATGTTTTTTTCTCTTTCTCTTTATTTGTTTTATGTTATGAAAGAAGCTTAAAGTAAATAATATTAAACTCTTTAACGTTTATCACTCGATTGGTTTATCTTCTCATTCATTTATACGGTTGGCTGCTCTGATACTAATCTGATCGGATGTTGGCAACATTGTTTGTTAACTTATGTAAATGTGTTGCAGCTAAGCCACAATTTGAAATTTTCCGTTTTTGAGTTTTTTTTTTCTTTTATCTTAGAATGTTTAGTTTATTTATAATTTTATTATTTGCGTAGATGTTGTGTAACGGAGAACTGTTATTTTCTTTGACGGACAGAGTATATTCGTTTTTTTCCCTCTCTAATTAGCATTTATATATTTTTTAATTTATGCAGAGCCAATCTAGGAATCTACTGTAGTGTACAAGCCGCTCCCAATAAGACAACCAATTTTCTGCCGAATTCTAGAGTCATTGCGTGTTGAGTGACGGAACTCCACGCCGCGCTTTGCCTCGTTATTAGAGTGGAGAAATAAAAATAAAAATTAAATTCTCCCGGGTGGAACTCAAACCCACAACCTGTCATGCTTGCAGTCGCTTGCTTGTGCCCCTTCGCCATCAATAAAGTAATGCTATATATATATATATATATATATATATAGTATTATATATAGTTAAGAAAAAATATATATAGACATTTCGTTTTAAATGACATAACTTTACGCCAAGCTGGGTTAAGATAAAGGCAGGCAGCTAGGAGGCTAGGCTAGGCAGCAAAGCAAAGAAATGATAGTATTTACAAATACAAATTGAACCCCCACCCTTCATCTACAGTCAGAAACAGCGGTGTTAAACCTTTTTTCTTAATAATCGCGTACTTACGTATTACATCGTATAAGAAGTCATTCGCTGTGTCGAGACGTCTGGGTGTATGACCCTTAAAATCTGCCGATCGATAGAGCATTCATTTATGTGGTCTTTATTAATGACGGAGGTAGTAGGTTAAATTTTTACAAAGATTCTTTTGTTTTTTTCTTGGTCTTGAGGTTAGGCTAGAGTGTTAAAGCACTCCGTTCTCCACGTTTCGCTTATTTTAGTGACATGGATAATATAATATGTTTATATTTCACATATTTATGAACCTTTCTCTTGAATCACGTCTATTAGTAAAACCACAATAAAATTAATTTCGAGTGCGAGTGCACTTTGCGTGTTGTTTGGGGGAACTCATCTGAATATATTCCACCGACCAGGAATAGAACCCACAACCGT
>DWGR01004180.1:0-11390 GCA_018247715.1 Heliconius burneyi | reverse complement strand
TTTAACAAACTAAAATATTTATCTATATTTATCTATATTACATATGAATTGAAAGTCGATCAGTTTAGTTCACTGATATCCGGATATTTTCGTTCACCCGGACAACCTTTGAACGGCTTATCCGGTTGAGCTCGTCTCAAGACCGGTTGTAAAGCGACAGGCTTTGTGGTATTTTATACTACACGCCCGGATTTCGATGTTCATAACGGTTTTTCTTTTGTTTGATTTTCTCTATATAAATAGAATTTTAAGCGTCACGCTGTTTCCCGCATATAGCGGAATAGGCAAAAAGAATATAGTATTATGACACTTCTCACCGTTCTTCAGTTACTATCTTATTTTCGATATTTTTCTTTGTCTTCTTATCAAGGCAGAAAATAGAAATTATAATTTTTTCGAGCGAGTATTGAAACCACAACTAACTCGTTTACAGTTTATCGCTGTGCCACGATAGACTTTAAAAAAAAGATAGATAGATAAAGAGGAAATAAAATAATATTTGGCGCGGAGTGCCTACCCTGCTACTAGTATATACTGAATATATAATTTATTATTATTATAGCGAAGGACAGTACCATAACATACAAACATTTCTACACAAACCAATCAAGTTTGCAATAGAAAATAGAGAAAGGAGTGTTCTAACACTATATTTTCCCCCTCAACCCGACTACCCAACACTAATGATAATAGAACTATAGTAACACATTCAAAATGTATTCAGCAGCGAAATGTAAACTGTTTTCAGTAATGTGTTGTCATTCGTGTGCATTAGTCGAGTACTTTGCCAGCCGGTGCTCAGTATCCCTTACTATGAAAAGTAAGAGCTGTACTATTTTGTTTAATTTTTTTATGAAAGTTTTAGAAATATAATTTGGTGGACTTGAATGTACTCTGGCACGTCGAATTCCGTCATTCAAGACCGAGAATAACAGAGAAGAGAAATGGAACAAATAAAAATATAAAAATTTCCTCTTGGTTGGATCGAATCCCAATCAAGGCATTTGGAGTCACATGCTACCCCACTACGGTAGTCGGGAAATAGTGTTATGACATTTCGTTCCCATTAAGCCTTTCGGTTTTCACTTTCCGCTGACTTTCGAGGTAGTCCTTGTTGACTGGCAGAACTCAACGCCGCGTTTCTTTTAAGAAAAAAAGGAACCCTTATAAGATTACTTTGTTATCCGTCTAACTGTCTGTCTGTCTGTTAAGAGCCTTCATTTGAAATTTAAACCGTATAAAAATAGATAAAGCCGTTTATATTGCAAAAAACGCGTATTTCATCGCTATGCAGGGAGTTTAAATTAATAGGGTTAGCCTAGGTTTCGGTTAGCCTAGAATTATGAAATTTGTTAGCTAGTATTTATAGGTATTACTTGCTTAGGGAAAAGTCTGAAAACTATACATTTGTGGTTAAATCTTAAATATAATAGCTTGAAAACGGGGGCAAAATTTTGTATTTAAACCACTAGTCCAAGTGAGGTATCAGAAAGTGATAAGCTAAGCCTGAATTTTAGAAAAAGCTCGAGATCTCCCATTTTTGTACAGAACCGTCGGTGGGCGAGCACGCTTGTCCTGTTTTTTTTTCTATATGAAGTTTAAGAAATATAGTATTGTACTCGATAGCGATAGTGAATGTCTTGGCTATAGTAGTTTTGTAACCTTGAATAGTTTTCACATATGAAATTTATTTATTTAAGGCGACGTGTGTGTAAATTTGTGATTTCTTAAATCATCGCATAAATGTTATGCTTTTTAAGCTAAATTTACAATTTTTTGATTATATTACTTAATTTCGTATAGTAAAATCACTAATCATATTTTATGTAATTTGGGTTCCCTGCGGTACACAGTACGATTGGAGCAGCTTCAAACCTTTCACCCCCTAGCGGGATAGGCTGGAGAGATCTGGTGTTAAGCCACACGGCTTTCTATTGTTCACCAATTTTTTTAGGCATTTGCTCAAAATTATTAATTTTGCTGAGTGTTAGTTGAACCCACAATCATTGCTCCGATGGCCTTTATAGAGTAACAGACATTTAAAGCAAAAGAAAACAAATTTTAATGTACCCTCAAGGATGAAGGCATATGAAAGTCCCACGACAAAGGCACACTTAATAAAGGATGTAATGTACTGCATCCTCTGAATACTCGTTTTAGGCATTTTCGGTCTCTCAATTCGTATCAGAGTCGAGAGAGAATGAAAAAAAATAATTAAAATTTATATTTATATACTTGTATGGAATAGTAATTATGTAATTTAGATTCATTCACTGTGTGCTGAAAAAAACTCAACGCACCGTTTTGTTTTGCCAATTTGCACTCTTTTTTTTCGTTTCCCGTTGTTTCCCGCATATAGCGGTATAGGCTAGTGTTAAGTTTCGTTTCTCAAGCAATTTTATAGGTATTGCGTGTCCAGTGCCAGTACTCAACGCTGCGCTTAGTCTCGTTTTGTGAGCTAAGAAGCCTTATTATTTTCTGGAGAGGAACCTGGACCTTAGCTTTGAACAGATATGTTCGTGGAAATGTAGTTTTTTTAATTATTCAAGGCAAAAATTTCGTAAGTAAAATTTCTGAACTGGTATCCTACTGGAGCTAATTAATAGGCTACTGCCTATTCTAGATTGAGCTCGGCTTCCCATGTTCCTACGCTCATGGGCCTCGTGAGTACACATTTTCATATTAACGGTATAATCAGTACATAGCAGGGTGGGCAGAGTGAACTTAATGTTAAGACACTCTGTTCTTGTTAAGATATTTCCCCGAATGGGAATCGAACATAATAATCGTTGCACGCTGAATGCCCTGAGCTACGATGGACTCAAACGGTGTGTAACAGTGCGATGCGACTAATCAATCTACTTTAACAAGATGCCTCGCTTGTAATCTAGTTTTCTTTGAAACGGCATTCTTTTATCTAGATCTAGATATATTAGGTCAAAGATTGTTTTTTATCTTTTGTTCGAACTACATTTTGAAGTAAGTACATTCAATTGGCAACAAACCAGTTCTTATTATAGTAATATATTGGTAATGTAATTTTGTCTTTTATTTGAATGTTAACGTGAAAGGATACGACCGACTAAACGATGGTTACGGGTTCGATGAATATCTGCATATATTTGTTATCATTTTCTCGCTCTGGTAACGAGTTCCGCCACTACACAATACGCAATATCTTGAAAGTTGGCGGGGAAAAGAGTATCTTAAAATTTACATTCTATTAAACACACTTCATTTCTATATGACCTTGCTATTTGGGAAAAAAACGTAAAGTTGTAATATTGCTATATGAGATTATTTTCTTTAGTTTTCTCGTTGTATCTCGCACATAGCACGGTAGGTAGATGGGACCTGGAAACCTAGGGTTAGGACACTTCTGTTTCTCGCTTTCCGCCGGATTTTAGAGGCATTGCGTGACGGAACTCAACGCAGCGCTTTACATCGACACCAACGCAATGAAATGAAAATGGTTAATATTTAATTTCTTCGAGAGAGAATCGAACACCAAATCGAACACACAGCCGCCTATGCCACGGCGGCGTCTATTATAAAAAAATGTATGATATAAAATTAAACTAGAATCCACTATCATGACTATCCTGTTTCAATTAAACATCGCCCTCCACCTGCAGATGAATATTATAACAAATTATAATATTAAGCTCCTTGATTCATCTCGGAAGCTCTGGAACGGAAGTGAATCTGATAAAGCTACAGACGCTGAATGCTGAAGACAGCAAAGGTACCGTATATATCTATTTATATGTATAGTTATATAATTTATATCTCGTTCTTGATGATAATTTCGAAATATTCTAAATTAAATGCTTGAATTGTGGCTCAGTGGATAGAAGTATGAGTGGGTTCGATTCCTATTTGGGGTAATGATTACTTATATTATTTTCACTTCTCCGCAATTTTGAATTCCGCCAATGAAATCGAAATATCACGAAATTATATGGAAAGTGGGAACGGAGTGTCTACTCTGCTGTGTGAGAATTGTGTAAAGATAAAAAAACATCAATTTGAAATATATAAATATTGTTTGCAAATATTTGGCATCTTAACTATACATCGTCCGCTGCTTTGTTTGCGAAGAATTTCAGGCGTAGATGGAAAATATGGTTTTTCTCGATCCCATAAGAATTTCAGGAAATCCTTTCTTAGTGCACTCCCTAATCTGCAGGCCAAATTTTAACTTTCAAGTTCAGTGGTTTATCCGTGCTGTCTGTCAGTCAGTAACGGAAGTATATATACAGAATTTTCTTTTACTATATGTAAATCTTTATACACAAAAAAATCCTAAATACATACATACATCATATTAATATTATAAATGTGAATATCAGTTTGTTTGTAACGCTTTAACGCCGAAACTACTCAACTGATTATCATGAAACTTTGTCCACATATTACGAGTACTTTTATAAAATAAATAAATAAAAAGAAAATGTCATTTGGCTATAATATAAAAATAAATTTAAAAGAGCGAAGCCACGTTCGAGTGTACAGTAATATAATATATTTCTTTATACCAATTCGCTCTAGTCACATGTGCTCTATCATGAAGTATATATTTCGCTCTTATTTCGATTTTATGATTAGATTCATATGAAATTTATAAGCCTTATATATGTGTGTGTGTGTGTATGTATGTATGTATGTATGTATGTATATGGATAACATTTAAATATAGTAGTGTCGTGTTATGAATAAATACATATATAATTTTATTGTATATGAAGATTGATGTCGTATTTTAGTTGGCTAACTGTAAAAAAGAGTTTGAGATTCGAATCTCACTTAAAGTTATAATATATAGTACAACTTCAAAGGAGGCCAGTCGTGGCTCAGGGGACAAGCGCGCGTCTGTACACGGTAGGTAGTGGTCTGGATTCCCAATTGAGGAAATTAAATATTGTTTGTTTTCAATTTCTAGGCAAAATCGCGGCGGTTAGTTTCCTTACTCGATAAGCAGTGTCTTTAGAATTTGGCAGAAAATGGGAAATGGAAGAGTTAAATGGGAAATGAGTATTATCCTAACCTACTCTGCTATGTGCGTGATACAGCATAAAACTACAAAAATAATTATCAAGCTTATTGGAAAGTTTCTTATATCTTAAAAATAGTGCCCCCGCGCCACGCCTGGCTTCAGGCCTTAAGATAAATAAATAAATAAGTATAATTAAAAATAAAGATGTCAAACGCACAATATCTAAACAGATTACTATTATCAAGTCAAAGCCATACATTTGAGTTTAAAGTCATTACAGCGTATACCATTAAAAAATGCTGAGCCTATAATCTAGTTAGCTTAAACAACAATGAAACCCGCAAATTCTGAATAAAGGGTCTAAAATACCCCACGGATGAATTCATTTCATTGTTCAAAACTCATTAGTTGAGCACAATGGAAGATAGTGTAAAGAATGGCGCAGTCAAAAGACTGACTTGTCGTCTTGAATAGTAAATGATAGTTAAAATCAGCTTCATGCTGTATCCCGCACACAGCAGGGTAGATAGAGGGAATCTAGTGTTTAGACACTCCGTTCCCAACTTTATGCCGAATTCTGAAGGCATTGCGTGTTGAGTGGCAGAACTCAACGCCGCGAAATGACAGTTATTTAATATAATATTTACTGACTAGCGACGCACTCCTTGCGTTGCCCTCTCAAACTACTAATAGGATTATAATGTTAAAGATTACATTGAAAACGAAATTTTCAGTCAATTCAAATACAAATTGTTTCTTATTAATGACTTAAGCGAAACAAACACAAAATGTAAAGGGAAGTTTGCCAAAATAAAATAGTGAAAACTGCATTTAAATCGATTTGATTCGATTGATCTACAATTAGTGCACAAGTGCGTAGATAGATACACAGACAAAGCTACATAAGAATGATTTAAGTTTACGTAAGAATTGGAGTCTGTAGTGTATTTTTGAAATTAAATATCATATGCGATATACAATTTTAATAAAGAAAATCTTTATATTTTTACTTTGTTTCATCAATTAAGTTGTTATAAGCGCTTTAATTTTACATTAGGGTTAATATTTCCCATTAAAAAATAAATCAATGATGTAAATGATAAAAATGTCAAGTTATTATAATAAAAAGCCGCTTAGCGTGTAGGCAAAGTGAAAGAGTGTTAAAACACTCCGTGTCCCGTTTTCCGTCCAATTTTCAAGACATTGCGTGTTGATTGGCAGAACTTATGGAATGAGATGCGACAATTTCGTCGCACGTCTATTCTCCCTCTAAGACTTATTTGACGGTTGGCGAGTGGCCAATATAAAATCGGGCCGATTTTATTGGCACTGTTTTCAGCAGAATTATAGACCATGGATATTTGTCACTGCGGAGCTGAAACGATTATTATTTATATGGAAAAATTTTTATTTAATGACGTGTCAGTATGAATGTTTGTTTATCTTATCTTATCTTTTCTTGTTCTCAATGTGCCCTTAAAATAAGCTTGATGAGGAAGTAGGTTTACCTTTAGTGTAAACTTATATCATTTTAGACATGTGATATAGCTATATCTGTATTTTGATTGTGCTTATACTTAAGTGGGTTCGATTTCTAATCGGGGGTATTTAAAATGTTCATATCCACGCTCGCTGGTAACGGGGCTAAGTGTGGCGTTATGTTCCGCTGCTCAACATGCAATTCCTTAATAATTTGGTGGAAAGTTAGGAAGTGTGTTACTGAGAACGGAGTGTCTTAATGCAAAATTCACGGGTTTCCTCTTTCTTCCTTGCTATAAGCGTAATACAGCAGCCATTTAAAAATGTATGACCGACGAATATAACCATTTCATAAGTAGAAAAAAAGGGCACTGTATTAAAAAAATCTATTATAACATTCATAGTCTACTTCACTTGTATTGTTATATTTAAAAAACTAATTTTAAAAATGAAAGTCTATATAAAGCTTTTGAAACTTTTACATTGTAAGCAATAAAAAGCAAATTTTAATTACACATACATTTTAAATAAAAAAATTAATCGTGTGTTTAGTATTATACATTTAAAAAAATATTGTTTTTGGTTCTATTGCCTTATTAAATGCCACCAATCACATTGTTTCTCATATACCTTCCATGTACAGACACCGATTTGTTACGTCTTTATTATAAGTATAGATTCTCCATTTGTGGAAGCTCGACGTTTGCTTACACTTTGCAGTAGCCCGTGATTGTGAGTAATGTTTAATACTTGAATAAACGTGATTAGGTCAAAGTTTTACTTAAAATGCGTTATGTCTACATGTTATTTAAACAGATCTGGGGACGCTACTATTTATTTTTTACTTTGGTACGTAGCATCTCCTTACAGAGTAAACCTAGTGTTCAGACACTCCGTTCTCCACCACATAGCTGTCTTACAAATCAATACATTTATCACATAGAAAACGACATATAATAATTTCAGTCAAAAGCATCTATTTAATATGGATATTCCACGGTTTTCCCAATCCTTGTTTGAACTGTACGTAATTAAAATTGGGTGGATATTACCTGGAATGGCTTTAAGATATTTGGTTTTAACCCTCGTTTCGATTCAAAATGAATTTAATACTTCACTTTTGTAATTATAGTAAACTATGCCTATAGGAGGGTATACTCGTATTTGAAGTACTTTATGAGTGAGGATTAATTTAAATCCCTTTATGGTCTGATTTGGTTACATAAGGTAGGTTCTAAAGTAGGATAGCGTCTGTCTGTAATCGTGACAGTCGTGGGTTCGATTCCCTATTAGAAGAATGAATCATTTTGATTTACTCGCTCCGGTGACGAGACACGGTGCGGGGTTTAGTTTCGCCACTCAATATGCAATGTCTCGAAAAATGGATGGTAACAGAATAATGAATGAATACAGAGAGAGTAACTGACAATAATTTATTAATTTACTCGAGTGGAAATCAAACCCACAACCTGTCGCGTCCATAGTAGCACGCTTAGGTTCCTGCGGCACTAGGTGGTGCTAGATCACCATTATTGATTTACAATACACAATTATACATAATATTGTTTAAAATGTATTTAATTTTATTTGAGTACCAATTTTTCACGGTAAGACAAACGATTTAATGTTGACTCATTAGCGCGTACAGATATGTATTTCAATGAATTTTATGTTAAAAATATTATATAGATATTTTAATTCTTTTTCTTTACTCATTTCCTTGTACTGTGATAAATATGGCTTAATTACAATATAAGGAAACTATGCAAAATAAGCTTCCAGAATTCGGCAGAAATTGGGGAATGGAATATCTTAATTGGAACAGAGTATTATAAAACTAAGTTCCCAGGTTCCCTCTGCTTATATGCCGGAGGAATACAGCATGAAGTTTTTATTTTGTTTAAATAACTGGCGTAAGGCAGAGAGAATGAATAGGACATGACCACATTGTCTCCAGTATTCGCCTATTCGAAGAAATAAACAAACTGTTGCCTAAATAAGCCGGAAAATATTTTAACAATCGTATCGGATTTTATTTACCGAGCATGTACTGAACCCACAACCAGCTCTTTACAGCCAGACTCTGAAATAAAATGCACGACCTTCGTTTTAGCTATCACTGAAATTAAACTTACGTCAATTTAATATTTCCCATCACTCAATCGAAATGTTGTTTTTCGTACAAAACATTTTGTGCATTAAAATATTAATAAAAAATGAATACGAACAAAATATTTTATATTTGACATTAAAATACAATTTGTCTAAATCCACCGAATAATACTATTTTCATATAATATTTTTTGTTTCGATAGTTTACAATAAAGGTTTATTGTCCAGTCGTGCATTCATCTAAAATTTTCATTTCAATAAATGAGTCTATTCATTATATTCGATACTGACAATTTATTCTACATAGTTTCGATATCATGTGTATTTTGATGAAATAAAAAGAATCTATAATATATTTTTTAATACGACATCTTTTTGATATGGCATTTAAGATTAAATGACATATCAATGAGTTATAATTAGATAATCATATAAGGATGATAACCATAAATATATTTTAGCCAAATGTAATTAAAATTTAATGAAACCTTGTACAGACATCAATCAACTGTTAACTAATGTCTTAATTTTTAATAATTTTCCATGTTTTCTTTTATTGTAAAAATATTAAAGAAATAAAATATAAGTAAATTGTATTGGGATAGTTTACGTATAAAAACTTATATCAATTTATGTTAATGCAAATAAGTTGAAAGATATATTATGTTTGAATTGAAGTAGGAAATTTCTATAACTGTGAACTAGTTTTGAATACCAACTATTATTTTGTTTGAGCTGGTCATCTAATACTCTTAAGTATTTTACTTTTATCTCGGTTATGCAATTCATTGTATTAATTTAAATGCCTCATATTATCTTACGATATATTTAAAATTAAAACTATACAAGTTAGCTATTATTGAATTTGAATCTGCGCACAAAAATACATTAGAAATCTTATTTAAATTTGACACGATTTATGAATGAAGCGTTATTTGAACACATGATTTTTCGAAAACTTGACATCTCTTACGAAATAAGTATATCATATGTTATTTTGTTTACTGTAGTAAATTATTATTTCAATCTATTTTACATGATGTTACCATCATCTTCATAATCATAATCAGAATGTCTTCGTCCTCTGCTGGACATAGGGCTCTTTAATAACACGCCATTGAGTTCGATATTAACCCAGTCTAAGTGGGGGACGTTCTACGAGTATATGCTTGTTGAGGTGCATTCGCCACACCAGAACGTTTAGTCTTTAGCCCTCATCTTTAGCCCTCTACAGCCTGCTAATGGAATATATCGATAATAAAAATGTTAAATTGAACTAATAGCTTTATGTATCGCATATGGCAGATAAAGTAGGCAGACACAACCTAGTGATAAGACACTCCCTCTACTTTCCACGCTTTGTCTTACTTCCAGAAAGACCAAATAAACATAATATATTCTTCCAAGTGAGAATCGAATCGACAGCGTCTACAATCAAACAATATGTCATTCTGTCACGATATCCTAAAAACAAACATATTTATAATAATAAATAAAAATTATTTACAAATATCTCCAACTCCGTCCCTGCGGTGACACGCTTCATTACCAATACGTTCGGTTCAATAGTGTAAAAATGTTCCCACTATATTTTTTCGTGTTTCTGTTTTAAAATAACATTTTACGCTTTTTACGTTTTATCGCGTATTTGTACAATAATATTGATGTTACGTGGCGGGGATGTAAGAGATATGTAACTTAAATTATATTAAACAATATTCTTTTAAAATAAGTAATTTGGTTGATTAAATAACAATTTGAGGCCGTCACGGCGTGTCGGATGTGACACGATGGTTGAGGGTTCAATGTCTGGCATCTCTGGCAATCTCTTAAAAAATATAAGCTGCGGCGTTGAGTTCCATCATACCTGTGTACGGGTAAAAAATGGAATGCGTAGTGTTAAAATATTATGTTTATTCTCCCTATTACTATGTTAGTTTTGCTGATTTAAGGGTAGTCAGAGGGCACCTAGAGTTAAGTCACTGCATACCTCGCTCTGACCACAAAGCCATAAGTTATCAAAAGGTAAATGGAAACTCTTATACGCTTGTTACTACTTTTTCATGACAGCATTTCCGTGGGGAGTTCTTACAAAATTTTTACTTCCCAATGATAATTATAACTGTCATTTGACGAGGGAGCTGGCTACTCGTAGCAATGCTATTTACTTTTCACTTAAGAAAGAATACACTACTTTTTTTTTAATTTAAAAATATTTGAACGTAGTAGTAATTTGAACTTGCGCCTCTTGCCGTTCAAGCGCTCTGGCCACTAAGCCATAGTATTTCTAAGACAGTTTTTTTCCCTAATTATACAATAAAAAACATTAAAAGTTAATAATCTCATTAACAATTCTTGCCAAAACTAAAACAAACGACAATCGGAAATCAAACTCCACATCATCTGAATGCACATCACACCCACAGCGTCAGAGAGATATCGGCGGAACTCACTGCGGTGCTTAATGGCACTGGAATTAGTTTCCAGTAGTTTTCTGACAGGTTATAAATGACTTCTGTCTATAAAGTCCCCACTGAGGGGCCGAGGTAGCTTTCTCATTTATATATTTAAATGCGATAAGATGTTTATTTTCTTTGGAAGTTAGTTAGCTATTTATTTGTGGTTAATAGGCCAGGGGCATAAGCGTCTGACTGTAAGTGCGACATGTTGTGGGTTTGATTCCCATTTCCAAAATGAAATATTAAATATTTTCATTTATTAGCTCTGGTAACGAGGAAAAATGCGACATTAAGTACTGCTACTCAATAAATACTAGGTTAGGGTTTGATAATTTCCTTGGTTC
>DWGR01004179.1:0-11390 GCA_018247715.1 Heliconius burneyi | reverse complement strand
CACCGTATGCCACTGTCAACATTTTAAGTATTTCGGAGCACTTTATTTTATTTTTTACACAAAATTTGATGCAAATCCTTTGATCCATATTTTTCGATAGCAAGAAATCGCCGAGCACGCAAAACACATATAACCTTTACGCCTCTCCCAACCAAACAAAAAATACTATACACTTGAAACAGATGTTCGGGAAGAGTGTACCAACATAACAAAATAAAAAAATCGATAATCGAAAGTATGTTGCCCGCCAAATTTGAAAAGTCACCTTACTTTTTGAACACACCTCGTATATATTAATATGTAAGATTATTACTTTAAAATGAAAGTTAGATTAAGTAGTAGGTATTAAAAGTTCTTTAACAAAGCGATAAGAGATTAATTTAGTTCACTTTTTCTCAATTTTTCTAACTCAACACTGTATAGTACTAGAATTTAAAGATACTTTAAATATTATATTTTTTGAACAAAATTAAAATTCACAACTATTTTGTTGTGATACTTATAAAACTGTAATAAAAGTGTCATCTTAGATCCCACTTTTATTCTACATTTTTTAGTATCTTCTTCATGCTTATAGATATAGGGAATCTATTGTTAAGGCCTTTTATTCCCCAAGCACTGTCGTATTTTTGCCGCCGCTGCGACAAGACGGTGTTCAAACCAAGTTTTCAAGTAGCTACTCAACTATACTCCAAGTCCCACGTCAACTATTATTAATCTAAGTTTGTCAATAGTTTCGAAAAGCCAAAATGAATTTCGTGAATTCACGTGACCTACCAGCCGGTCACCGTTACAGTGGTCGCGCGCCAGGAATTACATCGACCGCAACAACCAATACCACTCTACGATGACCTCCGATAGGGTAATTAGGATTTTATGTCTCCTGGGATTGTATGTGTGCTATTTGTTAGATTTGATTAAGTCTGGTGTACTGTGTCTATGTTAAAGAATGTATGAGTAACCAGGTACAATAAACCAAACCTATTTTAGTTCTTAGATACATAGTTCTACTCTGGCTTTATAAACTCTGGTACCCATTGTAAGATTTAACTTGTAAGCTGGTGTATGTTAAAGATCTACGAGTTTGTTTAATATAAGCGCTTTTTTGTTCAATATAAGAAGGTTAATTTTGTACAAAAGTTGAATAACAGGATTGCTCAATAAAGCCATTTATAATCATTAACCAACTTTTGATGTATTGCACACAGAATGAATTAAATGTTTTAGAAATATTAAGAGATATATGTCAGTTAATCTATAGTGTTATGATCTTGATAATCTTAAACTAAGAAAATATGAGATAATATACGACAGTATTTAACGTATGAGGCAATCTTGGCGCAGCGGCACTAGGTGCGACTAGGGGACAGCATTTTACTGTATTTTTTTTCTAGCGTTACGCGGTATTTCGCAACAGCAGGATAGGTAAAAGGAATCTAGTGTTAGGACACTCCATTGCTCATTTCCGCTGAATTCTGGAAGCATTCCGTGCTGACTGGCGGAAAAAATGCTTTGCCTCGACGCAAGAGGGAAGAACTTAAGATATTAAAAAAACTCCCAAGTAGATTTCAGATAAAAAAAATGTTTTATTTCGTCGAGTGGATATCGAACCCACAACTGTCGCGTTCACTGTTATCTCAAAATTAGTTCTTATATGTTAATGAAAATTGTGGCCTTCTTAAGGCAGTGCTCGATGGTTGTGAATTTAAATCCCAGTCGGGGGTATGATTGTATTTGATTTAATTTTAATTGTCCTTATCTGGTGAAACAGCGGGCTGATCATGAAAATGGACGCAAAAGAGAAAACTTGAAAAAGATATATAAAATTATGCACACAGTGTTTTTATCTCCACCAGATTAAATGAAACCACAGTTCAGAAATCGAATCGTAGATAATGGCGGTAAAGTTGAACGTTGTTTAGGTTTATTATAGAAAATAAGTGATTGCGTAAAATACAACGAGAGATATCCTTTTCTCGTTCTGGTGTTTTTGAGAATGAAAAACGGCAAATCTGCAACGTTTACTTCTGTAGTAGGTGTTTACTTTATTGGTATCAATCAATACGTAACTGCGTCACACGTAATTACAAGTATGAATAATAAACACACGTCCAAACTGTTAAGGAATCTTGTTATTTTTTTTAAGTAAAGTGTAAATGTGTTAACGCAATGGTTGAGGGTTCGAAGAAAGAATTAGAAAAAACAGTGTCCGCACACTGTTGAATTCTGCAACTCAAACGAGTTAGAAAAGAATAGAAAACTCAGTTTTCTATTACTAGAATAGAAATAAGTAAATTAATTGAAGAAAAATATATATCAGCAATATACGTGAACAGTCTGTCCGTCCGCGGTAAGCTGAAAAAGGGAAATTGGATTTTTTTGATAAAACTGCCAATTCTCGCCGACGGCTGAGATATTTGTGAGCCGATATATCTCGTCGACGAATTAAAACTGGAATGCGGTGTTTGAGAGACCCTTTAAAGCGCTGAAGCTAATAAAATGGTGTTTTAACAGGCTTTATTACATGAAGTAGGTTGATGGATATGAGACATTGAATAAGCTTGTTTTTTTTATAAATTTCGATATGCTTGTAATAAAGTATCTTGGCGCTTCAGAAAAGCGTAACTGCATCCAACGATTGAAGTTGGAAACGAACGCTGCGTTAAGTTTTGCCGGAATGCTGTAAAATTATACGGAAAGTGATGTATCTATACAAAGAATGTTATCAAATTAAACTGTCGTTCTTGTTTCTTCTTTTAACAAATATTTCATTAATTTAAAGTTTTTATGTTTTATTTTGATGTAGAAAGATATCTTAAAAAGGAAAAAAAATGAAGAAAGTGAGACTCAAACCCCCACTTGGCAACAGTCCAAGGTTCACAATTTTCATATATTTTCTAAAATATCTATAATATTTTATAGTAAGAAGCAAAAGATTCGAGATCATCATGTCTTTACTTTCCGGCCGATACACATACTGACAGTTGGGTGATTGTTTCTCTAACCGAGAAGGGGAATGTTTCTTACATACATACACACATATAAATCTAAAGCTATAAATTAAGTAATGATATTATAGAACTTCAATTGCCTTATGTAGGCATATTACCGTAGAGGACTTAATTTTTATAAAAAGCTTCATTATTTTTTTACATTTCATATTAAATATAAGATATACTCGTACTGATGTTTACTAAATTACTTCGCAAACATCAATCATTGTACATATTTAGAATAAATGCAGCTTCACGTTTTTTCCCGCATCGCAAAATAGGTGTAAGAATCTACGTTATAAAGACTCCGACTTACGTGTTGACTGGCGGAACTCAACGCCGCGCCTAACCTGCCAGAGCAAAAGAAATAAAATAGTAATAAATTATATTTAATTAGCCCCCAAAAGGGAGATGAACCCACAACAATCGCGCATACGGTTAGTTGTCCTGTCACAGTTACTGTCCTATTGCCGGACGACATACAAATATGAAGTAGAAATTTAAAAGAAAGTAATATTAAATATATATATATATATATATATTGTATTTACTTATATGTCTTTGATTACTGATATTTTATTTTATTTATTTCTTTTTGCACACCTACTCATTTTACTCTCCCACATGAAAATGCTTTTTAGCGTTAAGCTCGCCCCGTCTACTGTACATTTTTTTATGTATTAAATTTTGTGCAATAAAGAATTTTAAAAAATATATTATTCTTAAAACAAAAAAAAGTTAAAAAAATTATTTATTATAAAACGTGTTTTATTTATCTAAGAAAATAAAATAAGCATTCAAGTTTTATATTTAAATACTCTTTATAATGAGACAACAGAGACTAATGAACTTGTGTTATGCCCCAATTTAAAAGCTGAGCTTTACAAAGCTATACGACAGAATTGAATTAAATAGTTTAATCAAACATTTCTGTTGTATTGTTGATATATTCCAACCTAGTATATATTTATTATTTTATTTTAGTTTTTTATGAGCAAGATGTACCTTTATTCCGTTTTCTTCTATACCTTTTCTCTTTTTAATGCTTGAACGTTTCCGAGAGACGTTAGGTCTATAGGTTTCCTTAATAAGTAAAAAGATATTAACTTATAATATTTTCCAAAGGGTAGTAAAAATTTGTAAACATTTCTCTACAGAGATGCTTACAATATATGCTTGATGAGAACGTATAGCTCAGTGCTCAGAGTGCTTAATAAAACTATTATTACTAAGCTTAAATAAGATTACGCAATAGGAGTCAACGGTCAATTATTCGAGTCGAATTGAACGCACGAACATCGCGTATGTAACTTAGACGCTGTCCTACTTCGCCACGATGGTTTCAACATTAACTAGATAGCTATAAAATCCTAAAGAACAGAATATTTAGATGTTTTTCATTGGAAAATGGGTCATGAAAATGTACCTAAATGTTTCACTCAAATCTTTTTGTGACGTGAGTTATAATGCTCTACCTGCGCCAAAAATTTAAGTCAGCTTCAGTTTCTATTATGACTGAAATAACGATACTGGATTGTTATCTTTATAATGTTAAAAACTTCTTGTTGCATTCTGTTACATTATAAAAAATAATCGGTTTGGAAACTTAAATATATTTAAAAGCCAATTAATTTTTATTTATATAAATAGATTTAATATACTTTTAAAATAAAGTGAAATTTTTCAACCTAGCAACTTTGAATTACATTTTAAAAAGATCCGAACCGTGAAATTGAAGATTTAAAGTATTAAAAATTTTAGATATATATTTAGGTCTGATTCTTGAAAGAGATGAAGAAAGGACAGAATGTAATATCAGATTGAATGGCTGGCAAAGATACTGGAGGAAGATCACTTAAAAAGAATGAGGACCCCTCGAAGCGCATGTATGAAGAGGTTGATGACAGTGGAGGAGGCGATGGAGGTATCAACAGACCGTACCGTTTGGCACTCCGTTCTCTTTTACTACCACGCAAGGGATAAAGTGTGAAGCTGTGTTATGTTGCTCTTGTTAAAAGTAAACCAAACATATTTTCTAATTCATTAGTTCAGTTCATATTAGAATATTAGATAGTTGTATTACTTCTTGTATTGTTCAATAAATAAAAATTGTTAAAATTAAAAGAAGAGTTTGTTATCAACATAATAATATGGGAAACAAAAATATGCCAACCTATTTTGGATTTTGGAGACATTGCGTGTTGAGTGGCCGAACTCAACCGCACACTTTCTTGCCAGAGTACTTTCCTCAACTTATGATTAAATACACAACCATTGTTTGCAGCTGAAGTATCTGCTTCGTCTTAAAGCAATAAAAAAAATATTAATAGTGCATTCCCGTTAAGAACATTAATGTCACGTTAATTAAAAATTGAAGTATGAACTAACAAAACAACAGCTCTCAAAGAATCTACGTTATTTTCAATCAATCCCAAAAAAATAATTATTTCCTGCTTGCTACGATTAAATTTTAGTATATCTAGCCTTTGAGAGCTTTTATTTTTGCTTTTGGTTCTGTATTTGGTATTTGCAACTTTTTCACAGCATAAAAGCTTTTTTATCGTAACAAAAAATATTTCATTTGTATGTTTTAAAGCCAATATTTGCAGGGAATTGTAACTTTCTCATATAGCTGTATTTTAAACAGCTTTGTAGCTTAAACAAGTTTCAATCAAAATTTATTTTTTACCCTAGATAGAATTTATTCAGTGGAACAAGTAGGTACGAAATTTGCCAAAATTTTGCTATTGTTTGTATTTTATATTGGTATTTTTAAAGCTAATTTTATTTTGGGCTACAATTAATTCAGTTGAGACAAATTAGGTTAGTTTTTGTTACCCTTTTATTTTTCGCGTGTGCGAAACTTACGACAAACTGAAATTACTCTGCGGAAAAACAAACGAACTAGTGACACTTCCAGTTTACTTAGGGATGCTTATTACAACATTGTAACTACTCTGAGAAAATATATGAAATTCTACATCCCTTCTAAGTTATTTGAAATACAAAATTTGGACCCGGTTGTAAGTAATACCGGAAATATTAACTTTTTTTTGTATGGAAAAGATAAAAGTAATAGAAACACAAATATATTTTTTGTAGTACCCTTACTAGTAGCCTTCGTACTTTATTCTTACCTCCTAATTACTCTATTCTATTAGCATAGCTGAAGTAGGAATATCAATGCGACCATCATTTTAGCTCTTGTGATATGGCCCTTTATTTTTCCTTACAGCGTTCATTTAAGATCTTCGAGATTTTCGATTATATTTTCTTGCCTGCTCGCGAAATTTTATGAATTCTTTAGTTGTTCAAGATAAAATATTGATGAAAATATCGTATCGAAATTCTTAACTTAAACATTTTAAACAGCGAAGTGGAAGCACCATCCCCAGGATCGCGAACTATTGGCAGCGTTGCACGAATGCCGAACAGATCGGTACCTAGTTGCTATCATACATTTATTAGTTACTAGCGACTCGAACGCGGATTCGCCCGCTTAGCTACCGATCTGAATTGCTTAGCATTTTCTTATAAAATTATCATTTTAAAGACAGTTATCTCTATATATTGTCAACGAAAGTTATTTTGTAACAATTTCGTCAAACAAAATAAATACATTTATTTTGTTTATTTTAAATTAATAAAGCTTTTTTATTTATCAATTGAAATGTTAAACGCTAAATATTAAGTAAAGTTTACCAAAATCAATACTGACAACTGCATTTAAATCAGTTATGCAGTTCCTGAGAAAAGCGTTCACAAATGCACAAACAGGTAATAATGTGAATCAGTGCGCAATTTATACTAAAACCGATGTACACATATGAGCATCAAGTTATGTATGTAAACTAAAATATTTTACTACTATCAAGCAACACTTTTTGCGTCTTACTGTATTGGTTACCTGTAAGAGATCACTAGAACTGATAAGGTGGTCTTTGCACATAACATGTTAATTTATGTATCTTTTTTTTCTTAATGTGAATTTTATTATTGAGGCCGTCGTGGCGCAGCGGCACAAGGTTGTGACTGTAACGCGACGTTTGTGGGTTCGATTCCCACTCGATGAAGTGAAAGATATATATTTACGTTTATAGTTCAATTTCTTCGCTCAGAGCTGAGTTGAATTCTGCCACTTCACACGTAATGCCTCTAGAATTCTGCAGAAAGTGGGGAACGCAGTGTCTTAACACCAGGTACCATCTGCCTACCCTGCTGTGTGCGGGATAGAGCGTGAAGCTAAATGTGTAATAATGTATTATTACTGTGTTTGGGTTATTCTTGAGTTTTTAATGCGAGAATGCGCTATACAAAAGGTTTTTTACTAGATAAAATATATTTATCTGATTGAAATATGTCAGTTATAATATATCTACTTATCTTAAACTAGTTTTTACATCTAGCTTATCCCGCATATTCTGATGCAAATAACTAAGAATTGTGAATGAAGCGGGAAGTAATTCTTACCGCAGGTTACGTTAAAACGATTAACTTAATAAATTCGTAGCCTTCCTTGATAAATGGACAAATATGTTTTTATAATTGAAAGCATAGTTCCTGAGATTAACACGTTGAACTTGTCATTTTTTCAGCCTTATAATATTAATTTAGAAGCATAGATTTTAAGTTCTACAAAAATCTTATAAATACATATAACATACTTACTGTAGCACGCATACCAACACCGTCCAAAGATTTCTGTGGTAAAATTGGTCGTGAATTGGAGCATAACGTGAAGCTATGTGCTTCTTACCACGTAAGTGTAATTTAATTAGGGTGACTAATTACTTCACTAGCGATAGAGAGCGTGTTTTTTCATACGAAATTACAATTTATTACATTCTGTATAGTTATCTCATGTGTTATATTAATATAGAAGCCGTCGAGGCGCAGTGAGACAGCGTTTACCTGTAAGCGCGATTTTTTGAGTTACTTTCCCTCTGCCTACTTTGCTGTGTGCGGGATACAGCGTGAAGCTATGTATATGTATTTACATTGTAAGTTTTCACTTCGTACCGAATTTCATAACTGTAGGTCTACGGAGACTACCCTATTGGTTTTGATTACGCGGCGAATTTCATATAAAATTTAATAAAAACTGTACATAAATGTTCTTACCTTTTGATTGTGCTGTCAAGTCCATACTTGGCACCACAATGTTTAATCAAGGAGATTATAACAGTGCTATTTATAAACTTTCATTGAATCATAACGCGGCGTTGAGTTCCACAAATCAAAACAAAATATGTCAGATTCAGGAGAAAAGTGAAGAATGATGTGTTTTGACACTTATTTCTCTCTGCCTACATTGCTGTATGTGAGATAAACCACACAGATACACCATCATATACCAATAGACTAATCTTAACTTTGCTACGACAGAAAAGATATGCAAATGAGAATACGAGATCAAATTCAAGTTTATATCAAAAAGGGTTTAAGAATTTACCTAAATAATAAATATCCACAGATATCATTTCATACATAAGATTCTGTAATATATATGTACATTATAGCTTAGGTACGTACGTATTGACCTCACTACGTAGAAGTGATCGTGGCCTTACAAAGACTTGATTGCGAAATTGTTAATGCGATGTATAATATAAAAATCCTTCATAAATATACTATACGACAAACTATAAAGCTTTATAATATTAGTGTAAATAGATACTTACTAATATTTATTAAGTTAAAACGAAACGAGTAAAACGCATAATTGGTTATTAATAAACGTTGGTAACATTAAAATATAAGCTTTAGCAACGATTGCTTCCGAGAACGTTGCCAGCGTCTTAATTAACTCCTCCTCAAAATTAAAATAGACTAGATTCTGAACTAATTTGATTTTTAATGTAATTAAATTATAATTACTATAATTTATTTACACATTGTTTTATATTTTGTACTTGGTTGGTTGTTTATTTGTTTTGGGAGTGTGGTCACAAATGTGTGATTTTGTGTTAAAATAGAGCTTAATGTTAGGGTTAATGGAACTTTTTGTATTATGTATATTTTTTATGATTAATCATTTAAATTTAGGATTTTTGATTTTTCTATAATTTTATATTTTCTAAGTAAGAAGATATACTGTGTTTGTGTTAAATAATAACCTTATATCATAACCGGGGCCCGGTTCGTGGCCGCCACTCTGTAACCCAATTCTACATACTGTACCCAAAACCATTTCATTTTAATAAAATTACGTTACGTATGATGGAGCTAAGAGCAGTAGGTACTTCTTGTTAGATCCATTTTTGTGCTTCCTGGGGGATATATCAAGAGTAAGAGAAAAACCGAAAATATTAAGACATTGCATTTCCCTTGCGCCGCATAGTTTTGGGAACAAAACGCGGCGTTGAGCTCCAAACAGCCGCAAATGTGGAACAGAAGTGACTTAAAAGGAACTGAGAATCTTAACACTAGGTTCCTAGATTCCCTTTGCCTACCATGTTATATGCGGGTACAGCGTGAAACCAAAATAAAAAATTGGAATTTCAATTGAATCATCATAATTACCAGATGAAAATGTAATAATTGTACAGATGTAATAATCCAAAGTGTAATTGGTAATGCCAGCGTGTCGTAGTCGGATAGCGTCTGACGTTATTATAATTATTTATATCCCCCCGGGCATTGAGCTCCGTCATTCCATTAGTTCCATATTCAGAGGATATGTGGAGAACGGAGTTTCTTCATCACAGACTACTTTACTGTCAATACAACTAATTGGCGTCTGTATATAACTAGTTCACATAGGCATCGAGAACTGAGTTCTACATCACTGAACTTTCATTTAAACTTTGCTAATTAACAATTTTTCAACTACTAGTAATAGTAATGTATTACTTGGAAAAGTCATAATTTTTTCCAAATTTAAATTAAACGTACAAAGACTTCACCAAAAGAAGTTTGGGCTAATTCCAACATAATTTCACTGGAGGCGATTAGGATAGAACTTTTTGTCCTGCATCCTGACATATGTAATGAGGGTGCCTAATTTTCTGCGGAAAATGAAATGAAAGGATGAATAAAAGTTGGAAAAGGCGCTAAGGGATGACAATGGTTTGCTTTTTACAATTGGTCAGTTAAACATACGTATGTATATTAGGTAATCTTATTAATTTATTTCTTTTTGGTTTTCCTTTTTAGAAGTGTCTACGAAAATATAGATATAACAAGAACTAGCAACATTTAAAATAAAAAGTTTCAACAGCAAGGAACAAAAAAAAATCTTTCGCCTTCATATTTAGATTTGTGTTTAACTTTTACTTTATTTGAAAAGTTTATTTGTGTTTACTTTTATTGTTTTATTTGGCGTGAAACTTGTACCTTTATTTCAAACGCAGACATTTATGACTCTATAATGTTGTTTGATGTCATCTTAGCTTAGTAGTTATAATGGAGAGTCTATATCTGGAAGTCCATGAGTCCCACATAACGCGTTCGTACCTTCTAGTGAGCTGTAGTCGTAAAAAAGTTTTATTTAAAAAAAAAGTATAATACCACAAGTCATACAATTTTTTTATAAGTGTAAAATCGGATTTTGCAAAATAGGTACTAACGAAATTAGAATACAAATATAAGACTAAAATCGCTAATTTCTAATTGCACCACCGCGCACCGTACAAGCGGTTCCGGATATCAATTACAGTCAGTTATGATAATTAGGATAGTTTATTTGCGAGAAGAATGAATGTACGTTGGCCCTCGAGCCGCGAGCGGTCGTCTGTCAATAATCTTTGTAAGTCAGCTACATGAGGGCGAACCGAAGAGTATCGGCGTATAATCTATATGAGGTCGATTTTATTAGTATTATAACAATTAAACATTTAAATGCATTTCTCATATTAACTAGAAAATAAAGGTTCGTAGACGAGTGATGTTACCAATGAAATTTTAACATTACACGTGCGTTCATTTTAATTAAAAAAAAAAACAAAGTTAACTTATGAATGTTTAAAATAAATATAAGTTTTTATTTAAGTTTTAAACAGATAAATGTATTAAATATTTAAAGGAAAAATCGAGTAAAATACATTAGATTAAATTCAATAATTCCGGTTTTATACAAGTTGAATTGAAAATTCGTTTCAGTAAAACTACTGTCGGTGGTATTGTTACATCAGATCAGCAATTAGAGAAGATTATCATTTTTAACCTGTATTCGTTATATTAATTCAACAATATAATAAAGACCAATAAGCTTTACGTTCACACTGTTTCGCTGTGCTGCGCCGGCCTCAAGTAATTAATAAAATAATATCAAATTTATAAGTAATCAAATTCATTCTTTTTACGAAAAAAATAATATTCTAAACATTACACAGTACGGTTTTCGACCAGGTAAAAATACGACAATGTTACTGTCAACATTTACGGACCAAGTAAATA
>DWGR01004178.1:0-11391 GCA_018247715.1 Heliconius burneyi | reverse complement strand
TTACAAAAGAGAGAAATATATATATATATATATATATATATATATATATATATATATATATATATATATATATATATATATATATATATTTTGATAAATAGTTATAGGTTAACGTACGTTAACGTTAACGCCGTAAAAAGTGGTTAGTTATAAAGAAAAGTTAATTGGAAATCGAATCCACGACCACACATACTATCTGCACTACAAGGCGTTAATACTCCATATAATGTATTTCATAATGAGATTTCAATCATTAATAATGCTTTACCACAGCACAGAGCATTACAGCGTTTAATTCTGGATTTCATTAAGATAGCGCCACGCCCTCTACGGCACGTCGGTACTCGTACACGACGTTATTGCGAAATATTTACCTTACGTTTGTAACCAGTTCAATACGAGTATAACTTAAACGTTTTTTATTAATAGTTTAAGTGAGTTTACAATTAGACTCTTAAAATAATAAAATTTCGTATTAGTGCTAGATATTAGATACGAGTATATGTATATGATTCTTATAATATATTTTTAAAAGTTATTTCTAGTTCCAACAGATACAGGCCAACGGAGATATCAAGGCAAAGCGTAGCGTTGAGTTACGCCACAAAACGAAAGTATTTTTAATGGGAACAGGTTTTTTCTACCTACCCAGCTATGTGTATATAACGATACAGCGTGAACCTTAAACCATAAAAAAATGAATCACACGCATATTATAGCTCGTATACAAGGAACACGGCATTAAACGCTGAAGTATAAACTGTTCATAAAGCGAGGTATAACCGAGTTCCTAAGACGGCCAGTAAAGCTGACTTTACGACGCGCCCACGTGGCGACACGTGGCGACACGTGGCGACTCGCGGGGGTGCACGCGTAAGTAAGCATCCCCGAAAAAGTGAATAGTATTGAAGAGACTGTGCCGTATATTTTGTGTATTTCTGTTCCGTACTTAAGAAAAAAATAGACGCGTTACAAGATTATTTTTGCTTTTATGCCTCGACTGTGCCGCATTTTGTATGAAATTTACCAAATTTAACCTAAAGATTACTAACTACAATCGAAATTAGGGTACTAGTAATCAACACATACTTCCCGTGGACCTAAAATCATGAGAAATATGGCAAGAAGTGAGGCCAATACAAGAGGACACTGACATATCAGTGTCTACGACTAAACGTCTGAGAACAGTCGTGGCGCAGGGGCACAGAGTGTGATTGTAAAGGCTATTGGTTGTGGGTTCGAGGAAAACAAATATTTATTTAATATATAATTCCAGTTACTACGCTCTTGTGTGGAGGCAAAGCGTGGAGTCGAGTACCGCCGCTCAACACACAATGCCAGAATCCGGCGGAAAGTGAGCAACGGAGTGTCTTAACACTAGCGGCCCTCTGTCTGCCCTGCTATGCGGGAAAAAGCATTTAATTAAATTTCCAAATAAATATTATATTATAATTTAATAAGTTAAAATGCGCGTCTCAACGCAGAGTACGCAAATTTTGTAAACTACGTGAGGCGAGTGTCAAGTAACATGACACCTCCCTATTACTTACACGTACCTACAGTACGGTTGAACAGTTGTGGCTACCCTGGACTTGGGCTTTCTGAAATTTGCGCATTGTACACTTGGGAAGAAAATAATAGAAAGGAAGATACTTCCTGCAGTCAAGTCAGCTTAACCATATAAGCTAAATTCGGCGCAGCCACGACTCGTTGACCCTACTATACTAGAAACTGAAATATTTGACGTGCTTTAGCGTCCGGCAGATGTAGAGAATTTTATTATTATTAAAATGTGAAATTAAATATTTTCTATCGCGTTTTAAACAGAAATTATTTTTTATTTCAAATCTAATATAATAAGAGATTTAGAGTAGAGATAGTAAGTATAGTAAAATAAGTTTTTAACAATTGTCTCATCTATCATCTCAATCACTAATCGCCCAGTTATCGAGACGTTGGCGTGGCATACTGACTACCGAGTCGCGGAGCTCAACGTTGGGCAATATTTTGTTGCAGATTGAAGAAATTCAAATAATTAATTTTTCTGAGTACGACTTCACGCTATTAGGTCCCTCCTCTCTCTCCGTCTGCCACCTCTCACCCGGCCAGATGTGGGATAAAGCGGAAAGATTTTTTAATATTAATAAAAAAAACGGTGCATTAGGTTACAACACGTAACACGCGAGGAGACGCTATTAGTGTCGGCATATTTTTAATACATTTATCTCTTTAACTTTACAATATCAAAATGGAAGATACCTTTATATAAAACGAAAATAAGAGAAGCGTATAAAGCATATAATAGTTACAACACGAGTATCGCGGTGATATCGCCATCGCGTGGGTCAGGGTTAGCGCAGGTTCGATTATCTTCCATCTGCGTATAATGACACACGTCGTATTTACGTGATGAAATAATGTCATGTTTTTTATATGAGTTGGTTAGTTTTGGTTCGGGATTGTACGTATGTTGACATGAGACTGATGTTGTTAATAGATTCCCGCACACAGCGGGGCAGCCGCAGGACACTCACTTAAAGGAGGTGCGTTACTCACTTTCTGTCTAATTTTCGAGACATTGCTAACTGAATGACGTAATTCAAAGCCATGCTTTGCTTCTTACCAGAAAATAAAAATAGAATTATTTTCATTTATAAAAATATATAAATAACAATTCTGCTAAATATCATTTCTATAACGAAGCTTAACTTCTAATAACAGTTCAAAGTAAACAGCTGTAAAAAAAGGAAAATTTCAAACTTTTTAAAGAGATCAGTTTCAAAATTACAAAAAAATAGTACCTCAACATTATTGAGTAAAATATTACTCAGTTTCGGTACAACTAACTCAGCGTCATCCACGAATACCTGCACGTCCACAACCGGAGGTACAATCATCTCCATCACGGCGACATTTTATACTCACTGACTGACTACATTATATTTATCTAGAAAGGTGGATTCATCTAAATTGTCCAAATATTTTAGTAATTCTGTGTATGGAGGTCGTCGCGTAGCGGACCAGTGACTGTATGGGAGACCGTTTTGGATTCGATTCCCGCTCGGGGTAATGTATTATTTTAATTTCTTTGCCGTACACGGCAGAGCAACTCAATATGAAATGTCTATAGGATTGGTTGAAAAGAGGGGAACAGTATTTCAAAAGTAGATAGGTAGGTTCCCTCTGCGTTTAGTTAAAAAGAAAAATATTTGAATATGATTTATATAAGCATCCTGTAACACACACAGTATTATGTCCTATGGTATCTTCGGGGTAATGCAGCCGTTATTCAAACAATATTTGTCCTGCAGAAGCGAGCTATTCGTGCAATCTATAATTTAGGCCCTAAATACTCCTTGAGGCAAAAGTTTAAAGAAATGAAAATGTGATGTATGTTATTTTCTTCACATTAATGGTTTTACCAAAATTGGTGATTGTCATAATATTAATACTAGAAATAGGTTTAAACTTAGTGCACCTCTCACTCGATTGCATCGAATCCGTAATTCTTTTATGGGACAATGTGTACGCTTTCACAATAGGATCCCAGAAAACGTCAGAGAATTTCCTGTATCACGATTCAAAAAAATTGTGTGTTAAAGGTTATTACCAAATTAATGATTTTATAAATGATAACACGCCTTGGGAATGAAATGCTCGCTTCAGTCTGTTTCAAAGGTATCATTGTCACAAATGAATAAATGTTGTATAAAATTGATTTAAAAAAAAGTCCCGCCTCGTTTCTTGCGCCGGTTCTTCTCAGGTCTGAGGCATTAACTTTAGTGAACTGGTGGTAGATTGTTTGACGTTCAAAAAATGAAGGTTGTACCTTCTTATTTTGAATAAAATTATTTGAATTTTGAACACATCTCTCTCAGAAAAATATCCTCCATAGAGTTAGCTTGTGCAAAACTTTATCATTTTTGAAAATAAATCCTTTAATCCAGTAAAATTAAGATCCATCAAATGTGCAATGAAACATTGCATTGTATGAATAGAATATTATTATTTTTTTCGTGGAAAAAGACATGGTAAACGAGCGTACGGGTCACCTGATGGTAAATGATCACCTCCGTCGCTCCGCGGTGTCCGCCCGCGTGACACTGCGTAACATCAGAGGAGCTACTGGTGTGTTGACGGCTTTTGAGGTAACCACCTGGGCGCTGGATCCCAGCATTACTTAATGCGAAACGCAGTGGCATAAAGCCACTACTTCACGCCGGTTTTAAATGCCGGGGGTGGTAAAAACATAATACAATTAATAGTAATAATCTAAATTATACGATATAATGAATTCGAATCCCGCGAGAGCAAATATCTAATACGCCAGAAAATATTTATTCAAAGGTATTAAAACGGGAAAGTGAGATAGGAAACCTGAATGAAGTTTGAAGCCAGGTCAAATCACACGCTCGTAAACAACCGTAGAGAACTTTAATGTGGGCTTCAACTTAAATAAAAGATATCGCTTCCGAATATAACTTAGCCTCAATAAATATTAGAGAATGATAAGAGACCTCACAAACTGTTCATAAAATTAAAAGCCTAATGGAACTAATTATATATTTTACGAAGTGAGCTTGTACCACTGTTGCTTTTATGTCGTTTTAAAATTTTGTTAGCGACATCCGTTGACTTGTTCAGCTTTTGCTATACCCATATATAAAGTTTAAGTTTACCTGTTTACATTTTTTAGATATACAATATTTTAATGCCGCGGCCGCGGGATTAGCTTCGCGGGATTATGTTATACTTTGGAGTACGAGGTAACTCCCCAGGGATTTCCTTTTAGGGATACTGTATCGCAAACGGAAGGAATTGTCCGTATGTCTGGACGTCAGTATGTCAACATTATTTTACTTAAGATCGGGTGGGGGTACCAAGCTAACGATAATATCAACATCAAATTTGGTACGGGCACATTGCTGGGTAGCCCCCGCCCGCGCTTAGCCGATTTTTTAATTTTTCGCGACAATATGTTTTCTAGGTGAAATATACAGCAACGTATTAATAAAGTTTATATTATAAATAAAGCATATAATAATATCATTAAACTGTTTTTACCTTACTTAATGGTAATTGCACTCAATAATGCTGACTTATCCAGGCAACTTAATCTCAAGTATGGTTTCCTTCGATGACTTCGATTTGTGCCGTGTCTTCTTTCCAGAGTGAGAAAGTGAGCATAAGTTACTGTCGCAAATGAGAACTGAGCCACGAGGCGTCTTTATAAATACTTAATCGAATGACATTTTTTTTTATTAGAACATATAAATGAACAAGCGAGACGAAGCGTCAAGTAAGATAAATACGATAAGGCCATCGATAGATAACAATCTTACGGCAATCTCTCTGATAGAGGCCGATTATGGAGAGGTCCCGATACGGTGCGGAGGCAGAGGCGGAGGTGTACCAGTACTTACTCTACAGTAGTTAATTGCTTGAAGACGTAATCTAAGTGTTAATAGAAAGTTTCTTCACGTATTCATTTTTTATACCTTAAATTAAATTCTTTTTGAAAAACTAAAGTGTCAAAGATAACGCTTAATCGTATCATCTCGAGTGGAATGTTTAAATAAGACTTGAAGACTCTCACGGCGTCACTTATTTATGTAATGTGTGTTAAACGAAAATTTGGTTACGTTTGTATTGAAGGAAATTAAGTCAGCAATATTAGTTAGTTTCCGGAAAAGATAAGAGATTTACATCTCTATACGCTTTCATTAGGTAGCTCGTTGTGTAACGCTTGTAATATTGTATGAAAACTAAGAAATTTTACTTTTTTAAATATATTTTTTTATAATTTCTACTTCCGACCAATTGGTGGCTTGTGTTGCTTTTGCACTTTTTGGTGTACGCTAAAAGCGTATTTTTTTATCTTTGTAATTTAATTTCATATTAGAGGTAATGTACCCACATTATCCCGACAATTCCACGGAAAGTGGGTAACGGAGTCTCTTAACACTGGATTCCAGCTGCAGCGTGAAGCTGACACATTTAAATAAACAATTTAAGTTAATGGAATTAATATAGATATTTAAATCAACTAATTTCCAAGTCCATTTTAAAATGTAGTTTAAACTAGTTTGTATATTAACTAAGGCATTAAGTTAAAGATTTATTTTAACCAAACAGTTTAAAGTTTAGTCATTACAAGCGGCGAGCGAGCACAACCGGAACATTATCTTAAAGTTCGTTCAGTTATTTACGATCGATTTGAATAACATTTACATATTTCAATGATTTCTCTTAATTTTTGGATATATTTGTAAAATTTTCAAATTTTACACCCGCTTTAGTTTATTTATATAAGATTTTTGTAATTTTTGAGGAGTTATTTTTCACTTAAGAAAGAAAAATATTTTTTTAGAAACGTATAAAAATTTGGGCTTAGCAGGATTTGGAGCTGCGCTTCGTGGAAATCGTCCACGAGGCGCGGCGGGTGCGAGGCACTAGACTACACGGTAAACGCGAAGGTTTGTCATGTAGGAGAATTAAAATTATTGACGTCGTCGTACCGCTTATAGCATGTGACTACGGGATAGCATATGACTTTCATCGCATAGTTGTAGGTTCGCAGCGTTGAGTTCCGCCACGCAATGTGCAAAGTCTCTACATAATGAGCAGAAAATGAGAAAGATTATTATGCAACATAATCATCTCTTATTAAAATTTAAAAATAATAAGCTGTTGAAATAAAACACAAAGAAGTGTAAGTCGTAAATAAAAACGTTTATGAGTCGTAAAAAGGCTTGTAAGCAGTATTACATCATTCAAAAAGTTTTACTACATTTGATCGTTAACTGTCCATACTAATATTGAATTGAGAAATTACTTGTGACTACACTGTTTTAGAGAGATGACATGAAAATAATTGTCTCACTCAAGCGGAAATCGAACTCACAACCAATGAGTTAATAGTGAGCACAGCGCATACGCCGCCACAATGATTTACTCATCAATATAATTAACTATTATAATATTATTAACAAGGCTCTGTTTGAAATTTCCTTTGATAACATATATAATAAAGGTTGTTTTCATTAAAGAGAAATGATTGTACTAAAGTGATAAGAGAAGAGTAACTAAACAGAGAGAACAGAGTGACCACTGTTCACTGATAACACAAATGATCTAATCTCATATATAATGTATTGTTTTTCATTAGTTCAGTATCGTTCTGTTAACTGTGACGATAGAGGCTCTCTTATTGTAAACACCAATTGTGATTCGATGCCCACTTAGAGAACGTTATTCTCATTTCATTGCACTAGTAGACAAAGCGGAGTGCAAGAATCCGCTTCGCAGCTCACAATGTCTCGGAAATTGAGCGGTGCGTGAGGAGTGTCTTAACACTAAGTTCTATTTCCCTGCCCTGCTACGTGCGGGATTCAGCGTGAAAGCGTTCTCATAACAATCAATTATCATTAATTTAATATCAAATAAATATAAAAACGGAATAGCACTGATGCAACATCACTTAATGTTAATTAAGAAGAAACGGTAAAATACTTCAAGTAGGAGCTCCGCAGCGAAACGTAAATTAACATAACATTATAACATTATAATACGTAACCGAGATGGACTATTCATTACATTGATTCTTAATATTAACGCGCGACGATTAAACTTAATGTTTGTTAATTATTCTACTAAAAAATAATATAAATTATTATGGCAGCTGCATATAAATTATTATGGCAGCTGCATATAATTTTATTAGGAGCCGTCGCGGGGTATTCGATTCGATTCCTACTCGAGGGTTTAAATTATTTTCATTTTCTCTCTCTGGTAATAAAGTAAAGCGCGGCATTAAGGTGAACACTCAACAAACAATGACTTGAAAGTTAGGGGGTTAGTGGGGGGCGGAAAGTTTTAACAGTTAATCTACTCTGTCTTTCTTGTCGTATGCGAGGTACAGCATGAAGTAAAAAATACAGTAATGTGCGAGTCGGTCTCGCCCACCGAGGCACTTATTTTTTCTTTATTTGTGTAATAAGTTCTACCTTCAAGTCGTATTTCTGTTTCGGAAAAGTTCTTTATAAGTTTTGCTAACGCGGCGAATTTTATACAAATTACGCGCGTATCTTTTAATTGAGTTAACTTAGAAGCTTATTTTTTTCTGGACTTCAAGGGTCTATACTCATAGGTCTATAGATCTTTGATATTAATTTTAGCTTGATACTTCTAAGCGACCTCGAGTTAAGTGGTTTTGACAGACGGTCATCTTATAAAAGTTCCATGTTTATTTTTTGAGGTACGGCACCCTAAATAAGTTACAATTCTTAACATAAGAAATAAAGCAACAAACTCCCATTTTCATATGAAAAACGTATTGAGAGCGACAAGAGAGGCGATCAATCTCAGCGCTACCCGCTACCAACCAAACGGAGGTCGTAAAACACAAGTCATCGTTTAAACAATTAAATAAATTAAATTAACGAAGAGTGAGGTGTGGGAACCTGGGAAGTGGGAACTTGCAGATGAAACTGGCGAATTATATACCTGTATGAATTATTACGGTAAATTTATTGCAATTTTATTTAACAGCTTGAAATTGAGATTGTTAGCTTAATATTTTTTTTGCATAAAGCTGAAGCTTGTATCCTGCTTACAGCAATCAGAAAGCAAATAAGCCATCGCATTTTTCACTCTTTTAGCAGTTTCTCCTACATCCATTTACCATCCATAGAATAATACAACGGAAAATTATTAAAATATCCTAACTTAAAATATGAAATCCAAATCCCCTTAATTAAAGATCCCTTATTTATCCTTCAAATATAAGCTTTCCTAATTACCGTAGTTTCAACAGTCACTTTATATTTCTGCAGCAGCAAATTTAAAACACATTGTAATACTAGAGTATACACACGTATACTGAGATCTATAAATATCACTTTTTGGAAGCGATACCGAACGAAGAACAAGACGAGAAGCGAACTAAATATTAGATTGAATCTGCGACTATCATAGGTGAGGGAAAAAAACACCAATTTAATGTTTAGAGATTAAAAGCTCCTAAAAAAACTGAGATTCGTATAATTCCATAAAAACTACTATTTTTATGAGTCTGATGACTTCTTTTGTAAGTAATAAATAAATTATCATACATATTATAACTGTTAAAAAAACTTCCAAGAATGGAATATTGTCTAGCTCCAGACAATCCTTCTTCAAGAACAATGATTAACGTTCGTCCGACGTCGCGCGTCGACGACGTGCCTCGGATACGTTTCACACTGAACACCGATATATATTTTGAAAAACTGCAGAGAAAATGAAAAATGTTTGATAGCGTATATATATAATTCCTGATGATACGATGGCGCGTTTTGCCACACAAGTAGGTGGTTCCATCCCCATTTGAAGGAACGCTTATTTTTAAAAAAATTTCATCCCCTTGTAGACTAAGTGCGGTGGGAGGTTGAGGTGACGTATCTAGTGCCTTAACATTGGGTACTTTTTGCCAACCCTGCAATGCGTAATAAAGCTTGAAGCTTACTGTTACAGACAGCTTACAGTTACAGCTTTACGCTGTATCCCGCATTGAACATGGTAGGCAAAAGGAGCCTAGTCTTAAAGCAGTCCACTTTCCAATTTCCGATAATTTCTTGAGGCATTGTGTATTGAGTGCGGAACTCAACGCCGTGTTTTGCCTCAACACCAGAACGAAGAAATATAATAATAATTATTTTATTTCCTCGAGTGAGAATCGAACCCACGACCGGTCGTGATTACAGATCACACGTTTGGGTGCCTGCACCACGACTGGTCTCAAAAACAATTCTATTCTAAAAAGAAATTCTATTAATATTAAGTGCAATTTTGCAAGTAAATTTTTATACAGACTTTTATTGCAGCACGGATGTGAGTGACGACGGAGAGTCGCGCCGTCGCGTCTTATTACTGAAATATTTGAGCATCCTGACGCTTAGATATGTTGTTTCTTGAGAAGACATTTTATATGAGTGGTGGTGGTGGCTTAATAGTGGCGTAGTATAAGAGTATGTGACTGTAAGCACGATGGGTGTGCACGAGTGAATGTGTGCGCGCGAGTGAAATGGGTTCGATTTCTAATTTTGGTAATGATTACGTCTATTTTTCTTATTTCTTTGGTCTAGTTTGACAGTTGACAATATTGAGTTACGCCGCATATATAACACAATGTCGCCAAATATGTAGAACGGAGTGTTTTAGTGTAAAAAATCTAGTGAGATTCCACTAAAATTATTGATGGTGCGTGAGTATAAAGAATAATTGTATAAATATGTACATATACACGAGGACACTATGGCTGGTGCGACACGTAACTCAACACCGTAGCGTCAATACCCTAAATACAATAATTAAATTCCTTTTAAATAAGAAATCATTAATGTTAAAGCGTTACGTAGGACGTCCTCGAGCTAGATACTAGATATTAAATCGAACTCACAATCATCTCGAGTACAGCCAAACACTACTCCAGTATGTTTCACTTAGTTACACAATAAACAACTAAAAACTAATTTGTCAGCTAAAAACGGACTTTAACTCAGGAATGTGTCGGACAGAATCACGCACGGGCACATCTCGGCATTCGGGTCTCGTCTCGCGTTGCCATGACGACCAGTTACCCGGAACTGGAAGCTTGTTATATATGTATGTATACTAGCTACGACTGCGGCTTTGTCTACTCCGGAAAGTGATTTGGCATATTTTTTATTTCATATTAATTGATATTATAATATGCTCGTGTTGAGTGGCGGACCTGCACGCCTGGACACCAGAGCGAACAAATGAAAATATAAACGTAAATACCGTTGCGTTACAGTCACACTCTTGAGCTGCTGCGGCACGACGGCCTCAGCTATTATGTTCTATTATATTTATCAAATAATTTCCATGTAAGTTTTACTAACTGTGAGGAAAGCTTTAAATTCAAATAATTTTATTCAAAATAAGAAATTACATAATAAGTTCTTTGATTTTCACGATTATTACACATATTAAATGAAACTATTTTAACCGGAGAAAAGTCTGCCTGTGACCACGGACTACTGCAAAGTGTTCGAAACGTCGGGTTTTTAACAATGTAATTATACAAAATATACGCAATTAATCAAATAAGTCAAAATACTTTCATTTAATATAAGCAGTTACAAGCTCAATTTTTTGAACGTCAAACAATCTACCACCAGTTCACTAAAGTTGATGCCTCAGACCTGAGAAGAACCGGCGCAAGAAACGAGGCGGGACTTTTTTTTAAGTCAATTTTATACAACATTTAATCATTTGTGACAATGATACCTTTGAAACAGACTGGAGCGAGCATTTTATTCCCAAGGCGTGTTATCATTTATAAAATCATTAATTTGGTAATAACCCTTAACACACAAACGTCTTTTC
>DWGR01004177.1:0-11393 GCA_018247715.1 Heliconius burneyi | reverse complement strand
TTAGCTTAGCTGATCGAGTCCCCAATGAAGAGATATACAGAATGGCAGGTACTAAGGAGGATGTCACCGTGAGAATGAAGAAGAACGTGCTCTGCTAGTTTGGGTACGTCGAACGAATGAGTGATGAAAGAATGGCAACAAAGATATATGATGAAAAAGTGAATGGAGGGAGATGTAGGAGAGACCTCGGTTGACCTTCAAAAACAAAGCATCAAAGATACGGGAAGGTCATGTAAAAAGCATGAGGACGCTCCAGAGGGAGTGTATGAAGACGTTGATGACAGTGAACGAGGCGAAAGAGGTATGTAGAGACCGTAGCGCTGGGCGCTTCGTTCTCTCTGATTACCCCGCTAGGGATAAAGCATAAAGTTAAGTTACGTTAAAGTTAAATTTACAAGATTAAATAACTATACAATAGTGAGGAAGTTCTCGCAGATAGAATAAATTGATATAAAAACACAAAAGTAAACACGCTGTCTCTATAATTACTTGGCACGTGCCAATTGTTATAGTAATACATCAGCTTTAATCTTAGAAATTAAATTTAAAAACAAATAATGATTAATTTATGTCTCACCTTTTAATTATTTTAGTTAATATGCCATAACTTTAGTTCACAACTAGATTTATTCGTACTTTTAATTATGTTATTTTGTCATACAGATATATTATTCAGAAATTTATTTTAAATGTTAATAATTCTCGACTATTTAATTTAGTTATTTTCACATCATCTTGTTCTATGGAATATTACGTTGGGGCAACGCTGCAGATATTCAATCAATATACATAATTTAAAAAAGAACAGTCCGGGCGGGCTACTATGAGTCTGTTAGTTCTGAGAGCTACGTTGTTGTTTTTTATTTGATAAAAGGTTTCTTCTTACGGTTGCAGCACTATTTTTTTTATTTTTTCGCAAGTGTTAATACCAGACAAAAAAAAGCTGATTGCTCCTAGTGTTCGTTTTCAAAAAGTTTCTATGATCTACGTGTTATACGTGTCTATAATTTTATTAATCAAAAATTAGTAAGCTAATTTCCAAAACATTGTGTGATGGTTGGTGGAACTCAGCGCCAAGCTTTGTCTTTGTCAGAGGAATTGAAAATGTTATATATTTCATTCTCTTCGAACTCGAACCCACAACCGTCACGTTTACAGTCGCCTCCTTCCCACACTGATTATCTCGAAAGTTGTAAAATGTGGATGAACTCTCTTTAACACCCGAAGCTATGATATATGTTTATACGATAATATTTAAATGTATCGGTATTTCAAAGTCCAAAAAAAAACCCACTGATTTGAGGTCAGTCGCGTTCGTGGCACAGTGGCACAACATGTGATTGTAAACGTAATAGGTTGTACGCTCTGGTGTCGAACAAGGCGCGGCGTTGAGTTCCGCCACTTGACACGCCATGCCTCCAGATATGATAGACGTAAGAACAGAATATAATCTTAACATTAGGTTACGTCGGCCTACGCTGCTATGTGCTGGAGTGAAGCTAAAAAAACTAGTTTTCCTTATAGAATCTGTGTCTGAATCGTATGTGTGGATCCACACATACGAGTACGTGGATTCGCTAGTTTTCCACCTTTTTAACCTTTTGGGCGTCAAGAGATGGGAGTGTTTATTATATTATATACCTTAAGCTAATAAAAATAACAATTATTTTGTTTCGCTTCACGCCGTATCCCGCATTCTTACGCATACGGGATTCTTAAACGGAGTACTCGTATCTTAGATACGAGTACTCCGTTCTCACATACCGCCCAATGTTAAGGACAATCCGTATTACTTATTGCTTTGTTTGTTAACAGTGCAAAACAATGAAAACAATTCCCTCGAGTCCACCGATTGGGAATGGAACCCACAACCGTCGCGTTTCCAATCAAACACTGTGCCGCCGGGACATGACGGAATTCAATAAATTTTAAATATTTGAATATTAGAGGAAGTTAGAAAGTCCATGCTATTTGACAAATTCGTTTTCATTGAAATAGTTTAATAATTAGAAAAGTTTAGGAACGTAACTTCAAAACCGATATTATATTATAAAATAGATAAGACGAACGAGACAGCATCTGACTGTAAACGAGATGGTCGTGTGTTTGCTTCCAATTTGGGGAAAGAATAATATTTTAATTTTCTCGCTCTGAACGGAAATCACGGAGTGCCTCTAACACGCAACTTAACACGCTATATGTACACATAGCGTGTTGCGTGGTTTGCTTTGTTATCGAAGATGCCTTTCTTAATTAATTAAAAATTCCAGAACTTTTTGTACTTGCATTATTCATTTTACAATGGAGGAAGAATCATCATCTACATACTACAGACAGTTTATCTTTAGGTCATTTATTTTCCCATCTCCCATGTTGCTTTATTTACAATATAAATTGAACAGCCAAGTAGACATGGTGCAACCTCGCTTATCACCCAATTGGATATCAAACTAAGATATACCAGCTGTACCAGCCTGCAGCAATTGATCGTTTATAATGCGCCCAATAGTATTAGTTATCTCTGATATTTTCTTTTTTACAAGTCGATCTAACGCCAGTTCTAAAATAGCACCAACGCACAGAAAACTTTTGACAACAGCCTTCCGATGTGTCTTGCATTCTTTTCGCTTATATTTTAACCTACATTAAATGTCCAAGCTAATCAAATGAATATCCCAAAAGCTAGTTCAGTCTATCTGTGAACCTATATCTTTAAACATAGGCATGATGATTTCACTTCAACAATCGCTTGGCATTGGTCCTGTTTTCCCGTATATGTTGGACAAAAATCTAAATAAGTACCATACGCTTGGCCCATGTTATTGTATCTATATAATCAAATAATTCATTTATAATCTAATATTCATCTTCCTACTACATTCCACGTACCTCCGTAGTCTTTGTAGCTGCGTAGCGTGTTTTGAATTACCTACCGTTCAGGACATTGGTGTTAATTTATATTGAAACAATTTAGTTTTTTATTTATCTTACGTGTAGGTAATATATGTTTTGAATTTAAAATTATTTGAAAATTAATGTGCCCCCCACTCAATCGTTGTCCCTCACATATCTGAATCCAGCCCTGCCTCCGAGTGCGAATCAAACCCAAAACCATAGCGTGGTCTTAGCACTTAACAGTTAACTATGGTTTTTATTCTGACTATGATTTTTTATTGACAAAGTTAGCATATTTCTTTATTTTTTCGCTTTGTAACAAGATAAAACGTGGCGTTGAATACTAAAATTGACTCGATGTCTTGAAACTTCGGCGGTTTATAGAGATCAGAGTGACTTAATACCAGGTTCCCACTGTCTACTCTTCTATATGAAAGTGAAATGAAATCGTAACTTCATGTATTTTTTTTAAACTGTAACGTGAAATTAAGAAAAGAAACTCAGCTCAAGAATGTCTATAAATATCATGTAACTCACCCAAATTTCGTCAAAAATAATGAAACATCCAAATAGATCACTTCACTTTATTCTATTATTTAAATAATTATTAAAATACATAAAACACACCACAAATAGGTTCTCTCGTCTAAATATCGTAAAAAGACTTCTGCTCTTAACAGAAGTTTGTATACAACTGATATAGGAAGGGCGTCTAACCCCAAATTTTAAATGGTCGCTTAATTGAATATAAGGAATTCAATTTTTTTAGCTTTACGCTGCATTTTCTGGCTCCCTCCATGAATGTAGTGTTAAGACATTGCTTTCTATAGTATTGACGCGAATTCGAGACATTGCGTGGAACTAAACCCCACGTTTTTTCCCCAAAGCGGGGAAACGGCTTCATTAGCATAAGCGTAGATGTTCTACGTCGAGCTTTACTTTAAAGGAACGGTGACATGAAAAATTTAAAAAAAAATCAACTTAACGCTTTTTTTTCGCATCTTTAATGGTAGGCAGAGTGAACCTTTGTGCTAAGACACTACAGTTTCCATTTTCACTCAACGCCGTGCTTGAGTTGGACATATACACCGAAGCGTTTACAATTATAATAAAATACTGCATTTTCTTTCAAAGTCGGTTAACTTTTCTATAGGAAAAAATCCACCGCACCTTTGAAATAAATGACCGGAAAATAATCGAGGGGTTGTTTTGAGCAAATAAAAAAATGTTTAGGCTAGAAATGGATCAAAAAGATTAGGTTCCGTATAGAATACTATTTTTTTTTATGGAAAAGACATGGCAAACGAGCGTACGGGTCACCTCGCTCTGGTAAAAAGTCAAAACGTGGCGTTAAGTTCCGCTACTCAACACACAGTGCCTTACAAATTCAGCGCAAAGTGGAAAGCAGAAGTGTTTTAAAAGAACGGAATGTCTTAAGGCTAGGTTCCTTTTGCCTTTGTTTGCTATGTGAGAGATTTAGCGTGAAGCTAAAAAATGTAAATATAACTGATAGGTCGTAGATTTTATGTATAATATACAAGCAAATACTGCGGCTTTGTCCCCAATATGTCACACAATTTTTATAAGTGTGAAATTTAACTCTGACCGCATGTACATCATAACGATGATTAACGTGGTATTAAATGTTATAGCCTTTCTGGAGAAATGTATTAAATATCACAAAAGAGTGCTAAGCCTAACAAACTCTTCTATTAAACACGTTTTTTATAGATTAAAACAAATAAATTTTAAAGACATTTTTATCCTCTGTTGTTCGTGGGTTTGTCCCTCTGTCATGACCGTTCCACGTCGTCACGGTCGCGTGAAAATATTAGGCTGTAATTGATATCTAATATCCAGGCGTTAAGAATCCTTTGAGCTCAAAAAAAAATAAACTGTTAAGTCAACACAATCAAAATGCAGAGAAAACGAAGGCCTAAGGCTTATATTATGATATTTGTCATGAACGAGAACCCACGCCCTCATACTTCAGTTTTAAAAATACTTACAGTACTTTTAAAAATTGAGCCACTTGTTGACGCTCAATCTTGAATACGGTAGCTTCGACTCGCACTTAACGCTTTTTTTATAATCTTTTTTACATTGTAAATTAAATATTGTGTCCAGATTTTTTTGTATCATCTTGTATATCATCGCTTGCCGCCGTCCCGTGCCGTATTTTTTCTGTTTACCAGTATGTGGAAATGGACATAACGAATACGTACCATAATGTATGTGGAACCCTAAAAAAACACAGTACAAATATTCCCAAAGGTAAACCACCCTTAGAATACAAGGGTGATACAATAATAAAAAATAATCTTCGTAGCCTATTGATATGAGGGTTAAGAAGAGGCTAAGAAGTGGAATTAGTAAATAACAAAATAATTAGAATAAAACTTAAAACATGACCTACTCTTTTTCGAAGTCGGTAAAAAAAAAAAACAAATAGTTATGTGCTTCTTGTAGTCATCATTTGATGGCATCGTGGACCTGACGATAATAGAAGACGCATCTCCTCAATTCTTAAGAGAGGGAAAAATATATACTTATATAAATATATATATATATATATATATATATATATATATATATATATATATATATATATATATATATATATATATATATATATATATATATATATATATAAATGTAATGTTAATGACGGAAGGTACAATTTCTCAACTCGTACTTGTTGAGTTGTGTATTTTTCCTTGCCCACATTTGTATTATTTATTAATTTAGTATTAAGACGCTCTGTTTCCCTCCGTTTCTTGATTCGAATATTATAAAGCTGAGAAGTTTTTTTGGTTGAACGCTCTAATTTAATTAAATTGTCCATTTAAATCATCACGTTAATAGTCTCAATGTACCTGCGGAAAGATTTACCTTCTCCACTTATGTACTCGTATACACAACGACTAGTTATTTCCATTTGACCACAGGGACAAAGCCGCCAGTGACAGCTAGTATTCTAATAAAGCCGTTCCTTTCAGTCTGTATAGTCTAACACTTCAATTTTAATTACGAACTAAAATCGATTTTAAGCTCATGTTCTATCTATATTGGATTTTGAGATATTACTAAACCTCTTTAGTTAGGCCTTTTAGTAACTGTATGCGCGACAGTTCTGGATTCGGTTCGCACTTAGGGAATGAAATAATTCGTATTTTCATTTCCTTTTGCTATAAAAAGAGCGCGTTAAGTTTCGTCATTCAGCAAGCAATGCCTCAATTTTAGCAGAAAGTAGGGAACGGAGTATCTTACTCTTAACATTAGGTTCCCTCTAACTACTCTGCTATATATGGGATAAAGAAAAAAATACCAAAGAACCAATAGAAGAGTACAAGCGTTGCCATAGCAACGTGTGATACCCATATCTTTTTTTACAAAAGTACCTACATACTCGTATTGTCAAAAATAATTTTAGCAATGTATGTTATATTTATTTTATTACTTTGATGTATTTTCTATGTATTATTTTGAAATACCTATAGAATATTATTATACCTTTGCCAAATTTCAAACTCCTCTGCTCACGTATCTACACTAATATAATAAAGCGAAAGAGTTGTTTTGATTGTTTAAACGCTAAGATTTCTGAATCTACTGATCCGATCTACTTTCTATTTTGTACGAAAGCTACATTATTCAGAAGTGCTACAGGCTACCGTAATGTTATATCATTACGGTGTAAGTCTTACCTACCCTTAAATAATGAAATAATAATAAGGAACGCTATCGAATTATTTAAAAATTGCTATAAGCGCGTGCGCTGCACACATAGTTGGTGATATGTTAGTACGTTGTATGACAAACATTTTTAATTTTATTATACCTAAAAAAAGTCTACGGCACCATATATGTATCTATCTTTTATAAATAAGTGACAATAAGGAATTTTGTGATAAAAAATAATTGAAAATTGTAATTTCATCGATTTTTATTTCACATGTAGGTATATTGAAATTAACGAGCGAAAGCTATTTCGTCATAGAGGAAATTGTATGAAGATAATCTTCGGCTTTTATAGCATGTAATTTGGACGTTAAATAATATATTAGCCCGAGTGGACATCGAACCCACAGTCGTTGCATTTACAGCCTCGGCGGCGTATTGCAATGAATATACAAAAATGATATTAAAGGCACTCACCTCTTTTTAAAATCCAGCTTGTCTAATTTCTCTTTCCTTTAAAGGTTAAACCTGAAATAAAAAAAAGTAAAAATTAGCTTTTCTAATGTTTCTAGTCTGCCTTCGTTGCACAGCGTGAAATTATGGCTTCGACTCCCGTTCAGAGGACTGATTTTTTTTCCTGGTGTGTGAAGAAAAGTGTATTAACACTTTATTCTCTCTGCCTTGAACGGAGTGTCTTAACTCCTTACTAAATTGATTCAACCATCGCTGACTACTAGTTGTATGCTACATACGTGTGTACCATTTTACAACAACACGAGATTAGCTAAAAAAATATTCCAAAAATTCAAAGTTCCATGTTTCTATGTACAACAATATAATATTTTTTTATGTATGTCCTTCGATTGATTCACCAAGCGATTTTAAAAATCTTTTTTGTTTGCAACAACGTAGTATTTTCTTGGTGGTCTCCTTTTGCCATCAACTACGGATCTGATGGTGGATTTTTTGGCTACCCGCTGTATCGCACATAGCAGGGTAGGCGGAGAAAATCTTAGAACCTAGATCAAGACACTGCGTTCCCATTAAAACAATCCCGTTCTCCACTTTCTGCCGAATTCTTTAGACAATGCGTGGTGGTCAACACTCCGCTTTGCCTCATTAAGCCCTAAACCAGAGCGAGAAAATGAAAACTAATAAATAAATAATACATTATCCCGAGTGAAAATCAAACCCAAAACCGTCGCGTCGCGTTTACAGTCACACGCTTGTGCCTCTACGACATAAAGGACTCTTAGTAATTTATTTTATAAAAGCCTTTTTACTATTCATTTTGTTTTCATCCTGAATGTAGGGTAAGTTTAATTTGAAACGTTTAATTTTATTCTATAAAAGAAATATATGTCAAGTTATTTATGTTTTTCTTATGAAGCTTCACGCTGTATCCCGCAAACGGCAGGCTTGACAGGACTGTATTTTAGACTAGTAATCGCCCCAGTGTTTTGTTTGCATGGACATTAAGGAAGCATTCACACTATAGCACACCGGTCACAGTTCGTTCTTGGTTTAATCTCCATAATTAAATTGAGCAAAACGATAGTTGACCAAAACGTGACCAAAACGATAGTATCATGTACCAGCCTGTTGCAGTCTGTCACTGTTTCCATGTAAGAATATGACAATGAACAGACTGAGATTAGACCCAGAACGAACCATGTCTGGCACTATAGTGTGAATCCTCCCTAGGACATAAATTGTAAAAAAAATCTGTTCCACGTTGTATACACAGCAGGGTAGGCTGAAGGAACCTAGTATTAAGACACCTCGTAAGCAATTCGGCGTAAGCATTTCGGCGAATTCAAGAGGCATTGCTTGAGTGGCGGAAATCAACGCCGGGCTTTGCGTCCACACCAGAGCGAAGAATTGAACATATGGATTTGAATAATTTATTCAAAAATATTTAATTTCCTCTTGTGGGGATCGAACATATAATATATTCGATTGTAAGTTGTAAATCACATATTATTTTCTTAACCTCTAACACCATATTTTAACTTTCTAAGTCTATTAGAGTCGTCTGTGCGTTGTCTCTGAGTTAGTAAGTAACAGAAGAGTTTATTTAGGTATGGAAGCCAAGAATATTAAAGATTTGTTGTGATGTTGTAAAAAGTTTTTCTTTCTTTTTTACTTTGCTCTCATATTGCATTTCCTCGAATGGCAATCGAACCCACAACCTGTCATATTTATATTCACACTCTTGTACCACGATTGGCTTTAATCTAAATTAAAATAATATTAAGTAAATAAATAATCGTATCGTTAGTTATATTGTATAATAAAGTGCGTGAAAAACATTTAAAAATTATAAGTTTATTTTAATAAGAATAACTAGGCATGAAGACAAAATTGAAAGAACATTCAGTTAAGTATAAACCTAACCTTTTTTTTCATTTCGGTCTTTCAACAGATTTTGTCTTGTAAGAAGCAGTTGTAATTAAAAAAATTCTATTATAGATTCAAGCCGTGTCCCGCATACAGTAAGGTAGGCAGAATGAACCTAACTCAACACGCACCGCCTAATTTTGACATTTCGTGATATAGGACGGAACTCAACGCCGCGCCTTGTCTTGCTACTAGAGCGAGGTATTGAAAATAAATAGTTCCCCCCGAGTATCGAACTCACAACTGATAAACGACTGCCCGACTGACTGACTGATTTATTCCCGTAAAAAACTTTTTTAATCAAACGGCTTCAAAACAGAGAAATGGAAATATTTAAAATTTCATTTCGTCGATTGAAAATCGAACCTGTCGCGTTTAGAATCACACTACCGCTCTACCACGACTGGTCTATGAACTAAATTCTCACCATAACAATGCATATAGAACTAAAAAAAACAAGCGAATGTCTATCTAGAAAATAGGTTTTGACCTAAAAGACTAATAATTTTAAATTCAAAGTGGACGCGTCCCACAATGGGCGCCATGCTACCTGCACGTTTGTTTTTGTCGATGGTACAAAAATATTTAATTTTGTAGGCTTTACGCTTTATCCTGATTAGGCAGAACTCAACACCGCGCTTTTTCTATCAGGCAAAGAAAATACATACAGATATAATATATCTACAGTCTTATAATATTACTATTGGTCCACTTACATTATAAACAAAGAAACATTGCACACTCCATAGTTGAAAGTACCAAAGTAAGTATATATGACTACTTTTCTGGTTCAGTTAAAGGATTTGAGGCCATCGTGGCGCAGCGGCACTAAGGTGTAACTGTACGACGCGACGGTTGTGGGTTCGATCCCCACTCGAGGAAGTGAAATATTTAATATATTTACGTTTATTTCCATTTCTTCGCTCTGGTGTCGAGGCAAAGAGCGGCATTAAGTTTTTCCACTCAACACGCAATGCCTCCAAAATTCGGCAGAAAGGGGGGAACAGAGTGTCTTAACACTAGGTTCTCTCTACCTACCCTGCTGTGTGCTAGATACAGCGTGAAGCTAAGTTAAATAATTTGCGATATTGAGTTTCGCCAACAGTTTTTTTTTTCGCCGTGCGTTCCCGGCCTAGAATAGGATCACCCTGGTACTGGTGGTGTCGTAAGAGGCGACTAAAGTACGAGTGGGAGAGTCACGTCGCCAGCAATGGCGACACGCATGGGCAGACTCGAACGAATTATTACTACCCCCGGCATTTAAAACCGGCGTGAAGTAGTGGCTTTTTGCCATCGCGTTTCGTATTAGATAATGTCGGGCTCCAGCGCCCAACCACCTCAAAAGCTGGCAACGCACCAGTAGCTTTTCTGGTGTTACGCGGTTTCGTAGACGACGATGATCACTTGCCATCGGGTGACCCGTACTCTCGTTTGCCATGTCTTTTTCCATAAAAAAAAACAGGCACTGTCTTGCATCGGGTGGAAACTGAAGAATGGAGTGATTTAATATTACGTTCTCTGTTACCAAGTTATAACTCTCCATTAGTTTTGTGTCTTAAGGTGAAAGAGATCACTATATTACCGATGTAAAATGATATAAATGCCTTTTGTGCATTTCTTTCAATATTTTTTTGTATTATTAAAAAAAAGCAAGTACCTAGTAGTAGTATAAGCATTTCTTTTAATAAGTAATAATAAATTTATTTTACAAATTTTTTACTTCACAAACGTGACAACAAAAAATATACTTCCGCTTATAATCCCGCTACCGCTTATAATTTTGGATACGTACCAAAAATACCTAGAATAGTTCTAACAGAGCGGTCATAAAAATTTTATAACCCTCTTCGATATAATGACGTATTGTTGAAATTGTTGAACAAACTAAATGACTTTCAAGTTATAGCTATTTTTTGTTTTAGGAAAAAACAGAGAAAAGTGGAAAAGGAGAGTTGATATTGTAAGAGAATTTAAACTAGTCACTATTAAATGAATAAAGAAAATATATAAAATTAAATGAAAAAAAAAGGATAGTGAGTGAGAATATTTAAATTATTATTGCTTCGCCACTCAACAGGCAAAGTATCAAATATGTTAAGGTAGAAAGATTGTTAGATTGTTGTTGCTGTAGTCGATGCTGCTGCTGACTGAGAAGACCTTGGATGGGAGACCTGAAGATGCTTACAAAACTCAGTAGTCTTTCTCGAAGTGCATGTTTTAGATTTTTTTTAACTTCACGCTGTATCATATATGATAATTGCCTTGCTTTAGCCCTCAGCCTGCAGGCAGGCAGAAGGAACCTAGGAATTTAGTGTAAAGATATTTCGTTACTATTAAGATACATCCGTTTCTACTTCCCACTGAATTTTGGAGGCATTGCGGGTTGAGAGGCGTAATATATAATTAAGTGCATATTG